>JAODAL010013473.1:0-91195 GCA_025379985.1 Phyllomedusa bahiana | reverse complement strand
CGGGTAATCGGTTTCCCCGGCAGAGAGGGGGGAGACGTAATGCATAGTTCTCTATGGAACTGTGCATTACCGTTTTATGGGACGGATTAGCCCGAAATTTTGGCGCACTTCGGGCGAATTCGGATAAATTACGCCCCAGAATAAGCCTGGGAACATGGCCTTCCGTTTTTGTCAATTAATGTAAAAAAATTGAAAAATCTGCAAAAAAAAAGTGAAATTTTAAAATCTTACCACTTTGCTTTAATTCCTGTGAAACACCAAAGGGGTTAATAAAAATTCCTAAATGGGGTTTTTGAATACTTTAAGGGGTGTAGTTTCTATTAATCTAAATCTTTTTTTATTTCTAATTATTTGGGTATTTGAAACACCATTTAAATTTGAATATCTAATAACAAATATTGCACTTTTTTGTGTTAGTACAATAAACCTCATTTCCAATCGGAAATATTACTGTGTCCACCCCCGTTTTGATATATCAAATTAAAAATGGTGTTGAAAACACCCAAATATTTGGGAACAAAAAATGTTTAAAGGGATTAAATAGGGGTCCCCCAAACTTTTTATATGACTGTAATTACCTACTGCATACAAAAAACTAGTTACTATACTAGATTACTATTACATACTCGAACCCTACTATTCTATTACCTCTATAGTAAAATGTTGTATTTTAATACTCTACTACTCCTTTTAAAAATACAATTAATATACTATTATAAAATATATTTTCATGTATTAAATTTTCTATACTGTATATACTAATCAGTTACTATTTCGGGTCTTCTGCTATATACAACGTCTATATTACAAATATACTACATACAATAGTCTCTATTTACTACTACTAAAACGATACTACTATACCTTTTCTGGTTTACTGCTATTATTCCTTTGCTAGTGTATTATACTCAGGAATGAAAAGCTGTCACACTAAACTGAATTTGCATTGTATACACAGATGTAGACTGTTGAAATTCCATTACAATTTATGACTCTTGGAAAGTTTCCCGTGCTGTTGAATCCTCCGGCCAGGTCTGTGGGCGATCAGCCTCTGGATGCACAGTTCTAGTAAAATAACTGAAATTATTTTATGCTTTCTGCTGATATCGGGTATTATTCAGAGAATGCTGACGCCTGTCAGTGAGTTGACATGAGAGCACTATACTTCGGTGCAACAACCCGCAGTACATTCCATCCCGCCGCTATCAGCAGGTGGGTTTATGTCTTTTGAGCAAAGAAAGTTCATTTTCTGTTCAAGATTCCATATCTGCTCCGTGATTGCGGCGTGTAGCTAATCAACTGGATGATAAAGAAAGAGAAAGTATAAAAACAGTGGTCACAAATCCGGGCAAATGTGCAATACAGCAGAGACCTTAAAGGGGGTGTTAGTTTAAGAGATACTCCATTTTCTAATACTAAATTAGAAAACTGTTTAATTTAATGAGGAGACAATAAACTGTGGGGCACATTCTTACCTAATACTGGTCTATGACAGTGTTAAACTTGGCAGGAATGTATCAAGCCACCAGCCTTAAAAGGGATGTGCTTTCCCACAATAGATTTTGTGGCTTTTTGTTAGGATTTGCACCAAGTTTGATAGGTGATAGGAGTTTGTCCACCTCTGGGCTTGGGCACCTATTTTGGAAACGGGCCCCCACAAGTTTTTTCACTCAGAACGGAGACCCGGCGGTGCTTAAAGGGGTTTATTCACCTCGCTGGTTTACTGAGTTTAAGCAGTTTTGCACTTACTAGAAACTGTCTCCTCAGGCTGTGAGTGGTTCTGTACCAGTGGATAACATATTTCAAACTTCTAAGCTAGCCCTTACTTGACAGTGCATGAGATTGTTATCTCTAACAAGGGATTAAAGATTAGCCATACTTTTTTAGTACTCCCAGCACTTGTACCTTTTCTTTAGTAAAGCTAATCTTGTTAGATATAATTTGTTTGCTCAGTCCCTCTATGGGTTGATATCACTCCCTGCTCTCAGCTAATCAGATAACTGACTTCTATCTGGTATGCAGGTTACCTAGAAACCTCGTGTGCACTTCAGAGCACATAAATAACGCTCTTATCTCATGGACTAAAGAAAAATTATGACAATGTATTTAGAAAAAGCCTTCATTTACTGTCCTTTATGTTGAAGCTTACTGTTTGTAGTGAGAAAACCCCATTTAATACACGGACCCTCATCATTTTGTATCTATAAGAAAGTTCCTATACAGCCAAACACAATGCTCATCTGGAACCACTCCATTCTATACTGAAACTTTTGGGGGCCCTGGTTACCATAAGCAAATGCTATGGTTTAAAGAGAATGGGCCGTTTTTTTGGTTTAATTCTGTGGAAGTGAGAGAGGAGCTCAGTTGGGTTATGCCCAGGTCCTGCCCTCTGGTCGGATTCGGGAACGTGAGACGAGAGATGAGAGAGAGGAGAGAGAGAGACAGAGACAGTAGAGATGCGTACATGTTTGTGGGGTTTTGCTGCGTTCACTGACAGCAAATCTGTCGACGTGTGCGGGTGCGGGAGGTTTGCTTGCAATTCACTGACGCAATCAGTTCAAAGTGTGCGGGGTTTGCTGGGTTAACTGACAGCAATCAGGTGACATGTGCGGTGCGGGTTTGCTCTATATTAACTGACAGGAATCAGTCGACATGTGCAGTGCGGGGTCTAGCTGCGTTTACTGACAGCAAACTGTCTAAGGGGTCGTCGGGCGGTTTGCGGGGTTTCTGCGTTCACTGACATCGATCAGTGGTCTGCAGCAGAGAGAGAGAGATCTTGTGCAGTCCATTTAACACAAACAGATTAAAAGTGTATAGTTTTGTTCTCCAGAGCTGTTAGAGGTCTGAGGTGTAATAATTAAAGGATAAATCACTGTGTGTGAGAGAGAGAAAAAAAAATCACCCAGTCCTGAATGTCAAATGCCCATTCTAGTTACAAAGCATGTAGAGAGAACGAGAAATGTATATATACACTATCGAGTTTACTAATTAGCTTTTCACTTCCATGATTCCTAAGGTCTTCGACAGCTGAGAATCTCTCCCTTACCCCCGCTCACACCACAATGAATTCTTAGCGTGCACCTTTGGGGGGTGTTGCGAGAGAAGATACTTCCTGCAAGGGGAGGAGAAACACACCCCTCCATTTCATAAGCTCTGCTTAGCAACCAGTATTTAAACAGCTGCCAAAATGATGAAAACACTAAAACACCTTTAACTTTGTTCTATGAATTTTATGCCTTGACTGTTCTTTCTTTATTGTTTTTCTGTTGCATATTCACCTTTTGGGAACTTGTTACAACAGCGAGGTTACCTTTAATGGAAAAATGGGTCTCAGTATTTAACTTGCACTTAATAATTATTCTCTCTGGCACACTCTGTGTAAACACATTTAATATGGGAAGTATATGTATTTCAGGTCCCATTGAAACAGGTATTTGCATTTGTATTAATTTCTTTATGCACTTGGCACTATGGATTAGTGGTTTATTATTTATATGAATAGGACCCTTGTTTGGGCTTGTCTTCATGGCGATATGAAATTATGAACTAATGTTCCCCTTTATTTTATCCCCGGTACATGAATATACTTTTTTTTTTTCAATTTTGCTTTATACTCAGGCCACGATTAACCCAAAGAGGGCCAGAGGAAACCCCTGATGCCCTCTCTGGTTGGTGGACCAGAGAAAAAGCAGGCCTAGGCAAGAAAAAGAAGCAAAAGCAAGGCGATGTTTTAGTCATGTACAGTGATTGTAGGCAGAGTCCTAGGAATCAATCCCACTGGTGGGCCCCAAAATATATTTCACTGGTGCGCCTAAGAATCCACTCCACTGGCACCAAAGTCCAACACTGTATATACTAAATAATAATGATATACACTACTCAAAAAAAGTTAAGGATACTTGGCTTTTGATTGAAATTCCAGGATGAACATAACATTTCTTATTTTTTTTTTTAGGTGAGCCAATCTCTCAACTTTAGAATGTACATGTCCAACTTTTCAATGTTTCACTACTTTTTGCACAACTTGCTGATCTCTAACAAGGAGCTATCTCACTACAGGCTTTCAGCATACCTCAGTGTGTCTGGCACCATAGGATTTTTTAATTCAGGGGCGTGCTTCTTGTCTGCCTCTTCTCCTCCCCCTTCTCCCCTCAGCTCAGCACACAGACAGCTCTCCTCCTAACTTCTATACAGCAGGAGAAGGGCGAGGGGTTTTGCTGCCAGAGTTAACCCTGTGTGTGCCTGCCTAGGTCTGCTGCTCACTGCTGAATCAGCTGCACTGTGCTGCTGTGGCCGAGCTCTTGCTGCTCCTCTCCACAGAGTCAGGAGACAGTAGGGAGAGGGCTGATCTATGAGTGGCTATTGAGCCAGAGGTCTGTGAAGCTGTGTACGCTAATAGCAGAGCAGGGGGGGATGTAAGTGTTACTATACCCCCTGCTTAGCATACAAATCTCCACGGACTTCTCAAGCAACAACAAACACTGTCCTCCCATTAGAACAGACACAGGGCAGCTGGAAGTGTTTTAAACTAAATCACAATTTTGTCACAAATACAGCAGAGCAGGGAGGGATAGAAACCGATCACATGCCCCCCTGATCGTTTATTATATAGTCAAAGCTCCACAGTCACATGGTGATTATAGTAACACACTTCACTGCTGTCACATCGTAATGACCACAGATCAGCCTCACCTCTGCTCTCCTCAATCTGTGTAGAGAGCAGGAGGGAGCAGGCACACACAGGGTTAATCCAGACAGAACAGCTACACAGACACAGATGTGGGGAGTAGAGCCCTCCCTCCCCCTCCCCTACAGAAGCATCACAAGTGGCCTCATACTGTGAGGGAGGGGCTCTGTGCTCTGACCTGTATTGAGAAGCTGATGAGTCACCAGCACTGGCAGCCAGTGAGAAATACAGAAGAGGGAAGGCCCACAGAAAGGCAAAAGTGATTTTTTGGGGCTCCATCGCACACTGATGACCGCTTCATTGTAACCATGCCCCGCGGAATCCAGATGATGAATGCCCACAACCAGGACGTTTAAGGGGGAAGGGGGCACAAGTGTCAGGTAGAGCATTCATAACATTAAAACACGGGTCTACGTGCTAGATGGCGGAAAGAGTACTGACCGCCTGATATAGCGCTCCCTTAAAGTCTCACTAATCACGGGTACTGAGGACATGAGCCCTCGTCAGCATAGATGCTCCTTGGTCTATGCAAGATGGTGATGCCTGTGCCTGGTGGTGGGGTCAGGTCGTCTAACACCCCAGTCCGACACTGGTCAGAGCAAACCCTAATTGGCTCTAATAATGCTTGGTTACAATTTTGGGTGCTGCCATGAAAACATTGCAGCAAACTATTAGAGAACGTTCAGAAAACTTTACAACATGAACAGGAGGTTCTTAGTATACTTTTTGATCAAAACGTATTTGCCCACTTGCCACTTCACGGCGACCTCCTGAATTGGGGTCACCTTTCCGCGGTAGATGGGCATTTACAGTTTTGATCAAAAATGTAAACTAAGAACCTCTATTTTTTTCATACATTCCATAGTAACAAAAATGCTGTTCCAAAAAATTCTATGTCCTCTTTGACCGTTTTTAGTGTTTATAGAGTGCTGCTGATATTGTATTGTGTTTCCAAGTCTTATAAAGACGTGAGATGTTTTGGATGTACAGACCAAAAAGTATCAAACCTTTGGGGTAAGTGAATCTTTTGAATTGATTTATTAATTTTATATGTGATGCTATGTGTTTTTTATTAATGTTTTATTAAGTTTCTCCCTTGACCTGGATTGTATCGTGATATTGCCTGCCCACCCTCCTGCTGGTATTTAATGGCACGCTAACTGTTGATTTATATTGATCTGATAAAGCGCTGGTTTGAGCATCAAACGCATCGTCGGAGGTCTTATTATTTGTAATTTTAATAATTATCTTTCAGATATTTCTCACCTCCCACATTAAACAAGTGGTTCTTCATTCATGCCAAGCCCCATAGGTTGTTTTTAATTCCAACACAACACTGTTTTTTTTGTTTTTGTTTTTAAAAATACTTTCCTTTTTGTGTGTTTTTACTTTAAGTTTATTTTATATATTTTGCCCCTCATATAATCTGAAAAAGACCTCTGGGGGCATTTTTATATCACTTTTTTTTTTTTTGCTGATTTCCCCTGTGATTGACATATTAGCCCCACTTACAGGTAAAAATACATCTCTTGAAGTCACAGCAGAGCTGATCTATGTATGATAAAACACACGAGCACCTTCAGCTACTGAGCTCGGTGGTCACAAGACTGCCTGGTTTGGGAAGCAGAAAGGCTATATACAGTGTTCATTAAACTCTGTATATACAACATTCAAGAGGGCAGAGATAGTAATAATGCTTCCCTGCCTCCTAATTGGAGAACCCATTTGTGACTGACAGCCGACTCTCCACTCCCACAGATGGACAATTAGGGCAACATGTATGATTTTTGGCGCCCAGACGTCATGCAACATGCATGACCGGGGCTGCGCCAGTGTTCTGAGGTGCTTTTAGCCCCAAAAATGTCGCAGCCCTGTTCTCTAGATTTATAATCAAAACACACTCCAAAATTAGGCGCATTATGAGGCGCCCACGGGACTTTGTAATGCGCCTGAGATCTGGGGGCGTTCTGGGGGTGTCGCATCACAACCGTATGATTCTCCACATTTATGACGGGAGGATGACAAAACTGGGCGCATTACTGCTGGAACAGGCAGACCTAGTTACAAGTGGTTTACCTGAGTCTGATTTGTCATTTTGGAGCTAGAAAGCGCTAAATCTATGACCCAGAGGAATACTGGGTAATATAGGGTTAGTGGACGGCAATTACCCAATTACTGGCACACTGTCCATTTAAATTTTAAAAGAGCCAACGCGCAGCCCTAGGGGACGAGGACACGCGCGCCGGCCGGAAGAGACAGTGCAGGGAGCGAGAAGAGGTGGGTAAACCAGGCCAGTGTCCCACTCGCAGAGGACGTACTGGAGGGCGACAGAGGTACCTGTAACACATCTAACAAAGTATTTGTGAAGCAAATGGATTGAAGTGATCACCCCAAAGGATTTGTTCTTTTTTTTGTTTTTGCAACCATTTTACTTATTGCTTTACTGTCCTTGCAAATAAAGCTATTTTTGTGAACAGTCTTAAAGGGCCTGTCCAGGGTGGAAAAAACAAAGCATTGCTACATTCAGACATTCATAAAAGCTGTCTAGCAGTAAGACTTTATTTGTTGCTCATAGCAACCAGTCACAGCTCAACTTTTATTTTTCCAGAGCACTATATGAAATGAAAGCTGAGTGCTGATTGGTTGCTATGGGCTCTGATTGGTTGCTGTGAGCACTGATTGGTTGCTATGAGCTCTGATTGGTTGCTATGGGCTCTGATTGGTTGCTATGGGCTCTGATTGGTTGCTGTGAGCACTGATTGGTTGCTTAGGGCTCTGATTGGTTGCTATGGGCTCTGATTGGTTGCTATGGGCTCTGATTGGTTGCTATGGGCTCTGATTGGTTGCTGTGGGCTCTGATTGGTTGCTGTGGGCTCTGATTGGTTGCTGTGAGCACTGATTGGTTGCTATGAGCTCTGATTGGTTGCTATGGGCTCTGGTTGCTGTGGGCTCTGATTGGTTGCTGTGAGCACTGTTTGGTTGCTATGGGCTCTGATTGGTTGTTATGGGCTCTGATTGTTGCTGTGAGCACTGATTGGTTGCTATGGGCTCTGATTGGTTGCTGTGGGTTCTGTTTGGTTGCTGTGAGCACTGATTAGTTGCTATGAGCTCCGATTGGTTGTTATGGGCTCTGGTTGGTTGCTGTGGGCAACAAAGACAGTCTCACTTCTAGACAGTTTTCATACATAAGGCCCATTCTTTCTAAAACAGCCCTAAACCTGTCCAATGTTTTACCAGAGGTGCTGTAGTCAGAGGACTAGTTTGCCTGTAAAATCCATTAGCCCCGTGGTTACCTTGAATGTGGTCATTTACTTGACAGCTCAGCATCCATGATCCGGGCATTGATGGAGTCATTTCCACTGTGACAAAACTGGCAGGGAACAGGTTGATGACATCTGTTTTGTGTCCTTGGTTGGTGACAGTGTGACCATAGAAGAATGCAGAGTGGACATCTACTTCATTACCCATTCCAAATAAATGCCAAGACACCGAGTCTCCGACACACATGTCTACACCCGGGAGGTTCCCGAAGAGAAAGCCATTGAGAGCTGAAAATAAGACGAGAGACATCATGATGATACAGCCCCATTCATACATGTCGCCCATAATATCTATTAATTAACAGGAAGAAAATGTTGATAAAAAATTTATACAGCATGCAAAATCCAAACTTAATGACCTACTGACCTATATTTGGAGGAACAAAAATGATCTTACAATCTATATATATAAAAAGATACATTTTGTAGGATTTTACTTAGAAAAAAACAAAAAATATAAAAATATGAGAATTTTTTTTCATTCACATAATTCATTTTTCATTACAAATACATATAAATGAACTGTTTATAAGCCTCTATAGACCAGAGTAGGAAAAAAACTATTAGGATACTGAAGTAACTATTCTTAATGATGATTGACAGTAATAGCTCTTTATCTGTTGTAACATTCTAACCACAAGACTGAGATTGACAGTTCTGTAGGAGGGAGAGCTATGTGATGTGTATAGAAAGAGAAATATAGTATGATTGACAGTAAGGCTATGTTCACACGGCTTATTTTGGGACGTATCTCGCCCCGTATTTCGCGCTGTACTGCTTGAATTACGAGCTGAAATCCGTCCCAGTAATGACGGTAATCCACAGTTCTCATAGAGAACTGTGGATTACGTCTCCTCTCCCCGCTCGAAGAGAAAGTGACGCGCCGTGGATAATGAATGTTTATGTGGCCGGCGTGGTCCCCCCCCCCCCCCCCCACCCTCTCCCTCCCCCCTCCCCTGCCCCCGCTCGGGAGCACACGGCGTAATTGCAGGCGAAATCCGTCCCGCAATTACGGCGTGAATAAGCCATGTGAACATAGCCTAAGGGTGCTTTCACACAGTGCGTTTTTGATGCTGTTTTAATGCATTTTTTGTACAGGAAAGCACAGCAATTAATGCAGTACATTGCTGCACAAAAATCGCGGTAAAAATCGTGATTTTTACCACAATTTTTGCCGCGATTTTTGTGCAGCAATGTACTACATTAATTGCTGTGCCTTCCTGTTCAAAAAACGCATTCAAAAACGCACCAAAAACGCACTGTGTGAAAGCACCCTAATGGCTTAATTGGTTTGAAACAGTAGCTCTGCCTTTTACCAATGATAGAAGAGTTTATGTATTTGCAATTCCAATAATAAATTAGTTATGTGAATTATAAAATTTTGTTCATATTTTTATATTTTTAATTTTAATTAAATGTATCTTTTTATACTTTAAGATCGTAAATTCATTTTCATTTCTCCAAGTGTAGGCCAGTACATCAGGATTTTTGCATGCTGTGTAAACTTTTTATTAAATTTTTTTGATAAAATTTTTATATATTTCGTTTTTCATATATGAAACAAATTTTAATCTGATATCATTCACTGTTGAAATGTTATTTCCCTGCTCTCAGCCTTTATGCTACATACGGCAATAGCCTTCAACCGAGGTCTTGTTGGGACCTGAGGATCACCGAGCAACATCACTACGTAGAATATTATCTCAGTGAATATAAAGTAACGGCTTTTATTTTCTTTTACTGCTGTATTCTTTGTATTTTTTAATATTACATAAAACCTGTAATACCTGTTTTGAGAACGGGATTTTTTTGTAATTTTATCGTAATTAATTTAATATTATTTTATATGATATAATTTTAGATTCATTTTATATTTTATAATTTTATATTCATTTTATACTACATAATTTTATATTTGTTTTATATTATGTAATTTTATATTCATTTTATATTCCCTAATTTGATATAGTTTTATAATTGACATAGTTAGTTTATATGGGGGAAAAAAATTGTTTTTTTTTTTTTTTTTCAAATCAAAGCAACTTTTATTTAAAAGATATACAAAAGGCAATGAGATAGCACAAAATCAAGGTCATATCCAAAACAAATTGATTCGCTCAGATAGGGGTTGTACTGGCATGTGGCAAAAGCAAAGGTGTTTCAGCAAACAATAGTAAGTCTTACAGTTTTTTCATCATACATAAGAACGGGGATCAAAGGGAAAATTAGAATTCACTAAAAGACAAGCTTATCTCGTTCCGGCAGGTTTGAATAGTAGTGAATCGGTGGCCGGCAGTCCGTAACAGCATTATTGTTAACAAGTTATCGGGGGAAAGTATCTATGTGGAGGGTGACCCGTAAAACGGCTCAATGCTCCCCAAGCCGGATTTGAGTTCCCCCCAGCAACTTTGGTTGGGGGCCTACGAAACTTTGGGAAATAAAAGGGAAAACCAGGGGGGAAGGAGGGGGGGGGGAACAGCCGAGCCGGGGGCCCCCCAACCGAGAAAGCCGTCATCTTACATTCCAAGAAGATTTGCGGAGACAAACCAGTGTCCATTCTCAAGGGTGCTAAAAGGGGGGACTTTCAAAAATGAGCCAATCCGCCCAAAAATGTAGGAAGCGTTCCCCACTCGTTAAACAATCGCTTCGAGCCCCTCCATCCTGCAGCCGGGGACCTCTTTGAAACCCAAACCCCTAGGGGCGGCATGTCTGGGTCGCACAGCCCGGGTCACCGCTTTTGCTGCATTTAGGAAGGGAATGAAAATAGTGTGTTTTCAGGGTAGTGCAGGCTGCACATGGCAAAGAGGAGCAGAACGCCTGGTAATTATTTAAACTGTTCACCACAGATTATTTGGATGGCATGAATTATCTTGACCCAAAAGGGTTGGAGGGAAGAATACAACTCCACCATATGTGTGTCAGTGTTCCAACTTATCTTTGACACCGCCAGCAAATGGTCGGAGACTGCAGGATATATTGCGTGCAATAAAGGCAGGGGGACCCTATACCAACGAGAGAGCGATTTTGTAATTCATTTCTTGTATCCTAACTGAGACTGAAGGTCTTATGGGTCAGAAGAAATGCTTTGTCCAATCCTCCTCCGAGAGAACTTTACCCAGGTTCCTCTCCATGGCCAATTGAAATGGAAGCCTCGCGAGTAGAGGCGGGTAGTAGGGAGCTATAAATCCTTGGAGTTCAGGTGTCGGAGTGGAATTTTTGGGGAACACCATGTCTCAAAGGGTTTCAGGGGGTCTATGAAAGGACAACGGCATTTTTTATGTGGCATAGAGGCTTTCAGTTGGTAGTAGTTCAATCTGGAAAACCGCGTGAGGAAAGGGTCCAGGACACAGCTCTGAGTAGCGATTTAATGCTTTTGCCCTCTGAGAGATCGCAAATACTAACAAAGCCTCTTTGCCCAGGTGAGAAGAGCGGATAGGCGCCAGTAGGGTAGTCGTTTGGAGGGATTTCCCGTCAGTGGGGTAAGGGGGCCTCCGGGGGTGAAGACATGCATGGAGGATGGGAATGTCCTATAGATCCGTATTGTGGTCTGGGTTATTAGAGGTAGACTGTCTAAGGCCTTATTCTGGAGCATGGAGGGGGGCAGCAAGAAGGGGCCGCTAGGGGGAGCCATAACTGCATCGACTCAACCTCTGGGACACATAGTTATTATGCGCACAATGAAATACAGTCAGGAATTACTAGCCGCCCACTGAGGACAGGAATAGGCTTGAAAAGTTGGCACAGATAAGCCTCCTCCAATTCGTGGTCGATCAGGATGGTCCTAGAGATTCTGGAGTGTCCCCTGACCACCACACAACTTGGCGACGAGCTCTGTTCAGAGAACAAAAGAAAAGAGTAGAGAGCTGAACAGGGATTGTTTGGAATAGTAAAGCAAACGGGGAGGATTATTCATTTTTTGACATATTAATGCGGCCGATCCACGAGAAATCCTTACGGTCCCATCTGCTCAGGTCTCCCCGTATTAGGCCGAGTATTGCAGTTATCTTCACGTCGAAAATCCTTTTCAAATCTGATGGAATATTGACACCCAGATTCTTGCATGACACCTTGGCCCATGAGAAAGAGTAATTGCTTTTAATTTAATGCAATAGTTCTACAGGCGGGAGGTTGAGTATGGAGCGCTTATTCTCTTAGCCATGTTGATTTTTGGTTACTGAGGGATCACAAACTCATGCAAGCTTTGGGATAGAGGGGCATGGAGAGAAGGAGGATCCGCGTTATACAATTACAGGTCGTCGCGAATGCGGAACACTTGAATTGGTTAAGGCACCAATCTGGATTTCTCTGATCTGCTTGACTCCGAGCGGATGTCCTTAACAGATGCTCCATGACCAATTGCGTAAAGGAGGCGGGGGACAGGGGCATCCTGCCTTGTACCATGGCATAGAGAAAAGGGCGGGTGAGATCCGTAACAACGAACTGGCCTGAGGGGAGCGATAAAGAGCCAAATTCTTGACATCAAGATCGGCACCGATCCCGATAGATGAGAGGGCACCCTCTGAAATGGCCCAGCGAACTCGGTCAAAGGCCTTTTATGCGTCAGAGAAAGCCAGCTATACAGGGGGTTTGTTGAGGCACGAGCATGATGAATAATAGAAAAATGTTTTCTGTTATTATTTTTGCCTCCGTCCGGGAATTGAAGCCCACTTGATACCGGGTGGACTATGACGCCTAATTAAAAACAAACGGGTTGGAGCAGCCGGGCTATCAATTTAGCGAAGAGCTTGGCATCGTGTTTATGAGAGAAATTGGCCTATAACTCTGACAGACACTGGATCTTTGCCTTCTTTATTGATCACTGTTAATTATGGCTTGAGAAAAGCAGAGTCAAACGGCAGCTGGTCAAGAGACTTGTGTTGAAGGCAGACAAGATGGGAAAGCAAGGTCGCTTGGCAGAGTCATTGTAGAACCGAGCCGTGTAACCATCCGGGCCGGGGCTCTTCCCACGAGGGGAGGCAGAGATTGTGACTGGAGACTCTCTAAGGTAAAGGGCTCCCGAAGTGAATCTGAGAATGTGATTGGGGTATGGAGGGAGGGAGCGCTTTTATGAATGCTAAGCTTGCAGGGAAGGATAGGTCGGTAATGCTGGGGGATTTTCCCTGAATGTATTAGGCGGGAGGTTGTAAAGGGGTAGAGTAATAGGTTGTAGGAAAGACCGTCCAGCAATGTCCTTCTGTCATATAGCCAGTGTCCTCTAAGAGTTCTTGATATGGGGGATTAAAAAGGGAGGCCCGCTTTTCTCTTAGAGCTCGAGCTAAATACTTGCCGGTTTTATTGCTCCAAGCATAGGGTCCACCGACATAAATGCGCGATACCGTCCTATGCTTGTGTTACCCAGTAGAGAAGGATTTCATGCACGCAACTGGGTATGCTCCCTCAGATCAGAATTTCACCTCCCTGACGACTTATGGGGAGGATTCAAACCTCGTTGAGTTTTTGTCAGAGAGATTGGACGGCTTATGCGCTGGACTCCCTTTTAAGTCTTGCCCATGCCTAATTAGAACGACGCGTAGGGAGCATTTTAGCGCCTCCCACATAACCTGTGGGGATGTGGAGTCTCCTAAGTGCGTCTCTTGAAAGTCGCAAGCTGTAGATTTAAGTTCCAACAGGCATAGAGCGTCACGCGAGCAGCACGATTCTTTCAGCATCCAGGTTAAAGGAAACGGTGTGCGCGAGGATTAGGAGCGAAGATATCACACATACAGGGGCATTGATCAGAATGAAGTATGTTAACCTATTCTGGTTGTTTCCACGTTCGGGAAGCGAGAGAGTGCTGGCAGAAAATTAGATCCGGCTATAGGAGTGATGTGGGTGAGAGAAAAAATGTGTAAATCATCTGTCAGTGGGAGTGCTATAACCTCCAAGATCGGAGAGTTGCATGGTATCGGAGCAACCTTTAAGTCTATAATAACGCTGAGAGAGGGACCGGATGAGTGACCCGTCGAGGTGACCAGGGGGGGATGAATGGGGCATGTTGAAGTCGCCTCACATACATAAATGATCTGACCTGAGCAAAGACAGCAAGTATCTAGGGCTTTGGAAAGAATGGAACCCTGATTGGTGTTGGGGACATAAATGTTGGCTATTGTGTAGATAAATCACTGTATGCTGAATCTCACGAACACGACCCTTGCCTCGGCCATTGTGAAGACATCGAGCACTGGGCTGGCAAAGACCTTGTGGAGGTATTATGGGCCACACCCTTCGTTTATGAGAGGAAATTGCTGCTGTTGTACCAGCGGGACAATAAGGTTATTGGAAAGTCTGGAGATGAGACCTAAGCAAGTGAGTCTCTTGAAGGGACATACTATCTGAGAATGTTTGACTTATGAAGTAGTACAGAATCTGCGTCTTTTTTGGTGAATTAAGTCCCTTAAGTTAAGGGGACACTACTCTAAGGGTTATTGCATGGAAATGAGTGGAGGGACATGAGGTGATTGTGACAATCACCCTCGGTAAAATAGGCCTGGCTCCCGGCTCCGACTGTGGGGAAGGTGAAAGGAGGGGGTGGGGGGATAAGGTAACAACCTGAAAGACCTCAAATAAAGAGGCCAGAGAATACTACACGGCAGATAAAGGCTGAACATGCCAATATTAAACTGATTGGCTGTATCAATTGGGGAGAAGAATGGTCAGACCAAAGGGCAAACATAGCGTAATAAACCATAACATTAAAATCTGAGTTCTATGCAACAGGTATTGAAGAACAAATGGCAGAGTCCTAAGTCATACACGACACTGGAAGGTGGGAACATAGATGAGACGGAAGAGCTGGGAGAAAGAGGGAGGAGGAAGGAGAGAGAGTGAAAAAAAAAAAAAAAAAAAGGGAGAAAAAAAGAGGGGGTAAGGAAGGAAGGAGGTGGGGGGACGAGGAGGGGAAGGAGGGAGAAGGGGAGGGAAGAAGGGAAAGGGGTGGGGGTAGGGAAGGGTGGAGAGGGGAGAAAGAACGCGAGGACTTCTCTTCCATCGGTCTAAGATGACCCATGACCGCCTTAAAGTTGGTCGAAAGCATACATATGACGTATGAACAGTTACATAACAGATGAGCAGTATCTATAAATGGAGACCTCTACGTGCAAAGTCAGAGGACAGGGGAGATTAAAGATAGAGCCAGATGAGGTTATCAATTTTCCACAGTGGAACAGAGCCCTTGAGGCAGAGGGACCTGCTAGTAGGCAAATGCAGCAGCTGTGTTAAGAACATGTATAGAGGTTAGTGAGAGTCAATCAACAAATCAAGATACCGGGAGACAAGGTCAGCGGTGTGGCATCAAGGACGAGCTGGAACCCCCGGAACTCCTTCTGCGCCTGCGAGGGCGTTGATCTTTCGGCGGGTTTGCTGTTTTAGACGAGGTCAGGGCTTTGCCTGGAGGAACGGTGGGCGGGGGGGGGGGAAAAAAAGGGAGACCAACAGCAGCTCCCAGTCGGGTATCAATTTCAGGAGTCCAGACAGCTCGTGAAATGTGGAAGTCCGCTGGAGATTTAAGGGTGAGAGCGTGTGTCTTTGTGTTTTACATGAAGCTGTAAACGGGAAAGCCCAACGATATGGGATGTTTTTGCTCTCGTAGGAACCGCAAGCCAGGGGGCTTGAGAGCTGCTGCATACGTTAGAGTACGCCGTGACAAGTAGGTGAAGAGACAATCCGGGCCGGCCTTGAATAAGATGGATTTCATGAGGCGGGCTTTCCGCATAATTTCTTCTTTAAGTGTGAAATGATGTATTCTGCATATCACATCTCTCGGGTGGTTCGGATCTTGGCGGCTGTCTCTGAGGGCGGTGGGCTCTCGTGCGCACACGTCAAAATTCGATGAAGGTATCCAATGGGCGGCCTAAAATGCGGTTGAATATTGAGGTTAGCGAAGGGATCAGATCTGCAGTACGAACCGATTCGGGCAGGCTCCGTATGCGGATATTATTACGTCTGCTCCGGTTTTCGAGATCATCATATTGCATTTCCAGGTAAGGCTGTCGTTCTGAATGCTTTCATGCGGCGGAGGTCTGAAGGGTAGACAGCGTGAGATTGTTGAGTGCGTCCTGCTTCCAGTTGTTGGACTTGTGATTGGGCGATCTGTAAAGGTGTCTGACGGGTGAAGTTCCGCTGCCCATGCCTGTTGGAGGTTCACGCCCATTTGCGCTCAGTCTTCCTTGGATTGGAAGCAATGCAAGCAAGCGGCTGTAATTCTGGTGTGAGATGCCAAAGCGTGGAGCGCGGCTTCTGGAGGAGGAAGGTCAGGTGTAGAACGGTGCCTTGCTGTGCCCTCAAAGGCATGAGGCGCATATTTAAGTGTTGGATCTGCAGACTGTAGGGATGGTTCGTCACTCCAAGAGGGAGATGCTGGGTTGGAGGCCCAGGTGGCCTTGCTAGCTGATGGCGAGAATTGAGCAGTTAGTCCAGCCTGGGACGTATTAGTGTGTGGAGGTAGGGCAGCAGCTGGCCATAGGGGAGTCCCTGTTGTCAAGTCCATGACGGGATTAGATGCAGGTCCAAGACCCGGGGGATTGAGAGAGCAGTCTCGCATTTTGGTCAGAGAGTTAATTCTACGAATATCCTGGGTGATCAAGTGGGTATCTACCCAGCTTCCAGGGGGAATTTGCGATGAACTGGCGTCCACACTTGACAGGGTGGCGTAGGATGGGTCCCTGGTTGGAGGTGGTGTTGACAACTCGCTAGTTGGGTAGCACCCCTGCTGATTCTGCAGATAGTCGGGCATTTGGGCTCCAGCAGTGGAGTGTGGGAACCCCGCTGGTGTGGATGGAGGCAGGGGAGAAGGGTAGTCCAGTTGCCTCACACGGGCAGTGGCTCCTTCCCTCCCAGAAACAGCCATGTCGGCAAGAAGACCCTCCGCAGCCCAATTCCCAGAGGTGTCCATTGGGGATCCATCCACTACTGGCATTAAGGGGCCGCATTCCTCAGCTGGCGCGGTACCCGGATCCGCCATGTTAGAGGCAAGGGACGGTGCTGCATCCAAAATGGCGCCCGTAGGTGCGGGAAATCGCTGCCACGGCCCATGAGGGCAATTAGGAAAGTCCCCAGTTGATCGGGTTCGAGTAGTTGCAGCTGGGTGGGAGATAGCTGCTGACAGAGTCTCCTGAGGAGTTAGGGACGGCACTGGGGGATGTACCTGACTCCGAGACCAGCTGGGAAGCGAAGCCGGCGATCCTCCGGGTCGAGACGCCTCCGATGGTCGGGAGGCCGCCGGATCCGAGGCAGCGATATCCCGACCCGGGCCGTTCTGACTGGGCATATTACATCCGCTCTCCTCCAGCTGGAGCGGCGGTGATAGAGATGGCGCAGAGGCGCAAGAAGTCCCGGTGTCCGTCCCCAGGGTCCCACCGTGGTAAGAGATGAGCTTTGTGTTAAGCGGGTGCTCGGTCCGGGGCCGGTCCTTTCCACCGACAGTCTTTGGCGGGTTTCGGGCTGAGTCGGCGCCCCGTGGTAGTCTGGCTGAAGCTGTAGTAGCTGGCAGCTGAGTTAACTTCACACTGCGGCGCCGGAGCTCAGCGCGCCCTGCTCCTCTCTGCTGCAGCTGTGTGGGAGAAGATGGCGCTGAAGCGCGGGAAGTACGGCCGCCGGTCTCCAAGTCCTGGAGCGGCGGAGAAATAATTAGAGATGGAGATGTCTCCCAGGGATGGAGACCGGAGGAGTTTAGCTCCCCTTCTAAATCTCCCTGGTCCCATTATCTGCGGGCTTTCTGTGATTTTAGCTGGTACCTGTGCGGAGCTCAGTGTATCTGCGTCCGTTCACTCACATGGCTGGCCACGCCCCCCAGAATTGTTTTTTTTGCCTAGTGGCCATACGAGTTTGTTCATCATGGCCCCAATTGTCTCAAGGGAATTCTGGTGAGCCACACAGACCATGGCACTTACGATGCGCCACATTATGGGTATGGTCACACGGTCACTTTTTGGCGCGCATTTCGCATCATATTTGCGCTCTAATACGAGTGAGATTACGGTAATCCACAGTTCTCATAGAGAACTATGGATTACGCCTCCTCTCCCCGCTCGTACAATACGATCGTATTGTACGCGCAGGGAGATGATGAGTCTATGGGGCGAGTCTCTGGGGCGAGTAATGATTGTCTATGGGGCCGATGGGCTGCTGACCCCCCTCATCGCAGGAGTACACGCGTATCAGCGCGACTCCCGAACACCCGACTTAATTGCGGAGCGTACTGTACGCCCTGCAATTACGCCGTGTAAACATAGCCTTATAAACGACCATGGGACACTTTCACATATACTTTCTGATGCTTTACTAAACTATCGAAACATTCGACGGTTGAGTCTGCGCCAGTTTTCATACATATTGTTTCTGTCCTTGTGGGGATATGTCGGGCACACTCACCATGCATCATGTTGCTTTCCTGAAAGTCTCCATCATCCATATCAACCGTATCCGGCTCAGTGCAATATATCTGAATATTTTCCTCCAGGTACCAGCTGATATTTTCATCAATGACATAGAACATGAGAACAAAGTCCTTATCCACATCCTCCCGGTTCAAAGAACTGTCCAACGTCCCTGGAGAATGGTGACACAAGAATAATAATGAGGGTTACTGATTTTGGAATGAAGCTGAATCCCTCAGCATATGCTGAACATATAATATTGCATACACATTAGATACGACTGTAGGTGGCAGACCAATGGATGACCAAAGCATTCAATGATGCTATGCAAAGCTTTGAGTTTCCTGCATCAACATTATAGAGAAATGTAGTAGTAGCTTATCAGATAATTTTATATTTTTAAACAGCCATATTAGGTGGGGTAGGTGGGAATGGAATGAAGTAGGGTCATAGTAAAAGGGAACGTCATCTGTACCCATTGATCACAATGGGAGACCACCTCTCTGTTCAGAACGGAGAAGTTTTGGGGCTCGTTCTAGAGATAGGTGTGGGTCCCAGAAGTGGAACAACCCCTTAAAACAGGGGTATCAAACTAATTTCCACCAAAGGACACATCAGCATTATGATTACCCTCAAAGGGCGGTTTTGTATCTGTAAAACTGTAAGTGTTACTCCTTAACATATTGTTAACCTGAAACACCATATGTACCAAAACGAAGTGTCCCAGCAGACTTTCTATGGCATATGGACCTTTTTTTCTGGGCTGCTTATAGAGTAGTTCATCAGAGATGTTATGGTGCACCACGTGGTCAGTAAAAGAGCAAGATGTCCATTAAGGTTGTATAAAAGCCAACCCCTTCCACCTTTTTAGCACCAAGCTTTCTACCTTGTACAGAGGCTAGGATGCCTGAGTAGAGCTGTCAGAGCTGTGCCATCACCTGAACAGAGAGGTGTGCACAATAGCTCCAAATCCAAGATGGTGCCCTGCTTCCTAAGCTGCCACCTCTGCCAAGCACTGCCTATATTCATCAGGGAAAGTGGAGAGCCACCTTTCTGTGTCCAGACCTTGTCTAATCTCTGCAAGCCACATAAAATGACAAGGTGGGCGAGACTCAGCCTTAAGTTTAAAACAAGTGCTTTTAAGGGATCTGAGAGTTGGATGTATTTAAGCTGATTTCTGGGAAATCTGAAAAAGGCCCCTGTGCAAGAACAGTGTATGGACTCCGTGCAACCCAATAGCTTATCGCAGAGCATCCGATTAGGTTTCAGTATAAAAAAAAAGTACCAGTAAGTGTTAGGAATTCATTATCTAAGGCTCTTACATATCTAATAGGCAGTAGAAAGCTGTTTTTAAGGTGGAAGTGCATCCCTTTATCTATTGGGCTTCTGTGCAGCTTCACAGGTTATCCCAATAGTATGTCCATCTCTGATTGAGAAGCAAAATCCCAAGATATCTAATGATGGCGTACAGTTGGGGCGTATGTTGTGTATATTTTGATACCTTATTTCCATTTAACATTGCTGTATAATACTGTTACTAGTCCTTTGGTTATCCTTTTGGAGAGATCTATCCCTGCCCTTTTATGACTATCTAAGATTAGGTAGGGTGAGCTATAGGCATTATCAGAGGAGAAGTGTGGGGTCGCCCTTTTTTGGGGCGGGGTTCGCTAAGGGATCATTATTAGCGTCAGATATTATAGGAGACAGCTAGATAGACTGTACCTATGTGTGTCCCTATTAAGGTAGTATGATAGATAACATTTTAATTGTAGTTTATTAAAGGTTATGTTTTAAAGGAATTTTTTTTATGTTTTGCATTTTTGATGGTTATATTCCTGTGTTCTGTACATGTGGGAAGTTTCTATTTTTTGCGTACAGCAGGTTAATCTATTTTCCTTTCTCTAAGAAAAATAACTGCAGTGAATTTTGTGGTTGTGCTTCAAAGAGGGGTAGCTGAGCATGTTAGAAAGACATTGGTGATGGAAAAGTTTGAACAGCAAGGCACAAGGCTACAGAGCTCAAAAGGGTTAAAGTTTTACCAATCTAGCCATGGCTGCTGGGGCAAGGAGAGCAGAGAGAGGTGGTCGGTAACCTAAGACAGCTTGTTTACACAAGCAGGAGATCAGAACTGCTTTAACTCTAGAAGGAAGCAAAATCAGAACAGGGTATAGGCCGTTGCCTTCGGAGGCGGACACTAGGCGGATCAAACGTTTTATACCCGCCCCGGTGGCCTACATCCCTCCTGCTGACGCCAGGCTGATCAGTTTTCAGCCTAGTGTCTGTAGAGGCAGATGCTGCTCTGCAGCTCTGCAGAATTTGTTATTTTTTCTTTCCTTTGCAGGAAGGTGATTGAGCGCTTGGCTCTCACCTGTTGGAAGGTGATCAAGCCCCTGGCTCTCACCTATGAGGGGGGCCGTCAAGGCATAGTGGTACCACGACGCAGTCCCCCCTGAGGGCATCCGGAAACCAGTCAATTCTTTAACTGGCTGGCCTTTCTTTTTCGCCGCTCACCCGTCCCCACCTTCCTCCTCCGCAGCCTTTTATGGATACCGGTAGCCTTACCTTTGGGTGTATGGTACCGAAGGGGTGATGCCGCGACGCTCGAAGACGTCAGATAGGTAAGTACCCAGACTTCCTCCGTTTGGGGGTGGTCGGTTTTTTTTTCCCTTCTTCTCGTTTTAGTTATATAGGAGTGGGCCACAGGAATTCCACTTTCCTGTGGCCATACAGCGGGGGTGCACTCGGAGGGCTTCTCCCCGGATGCAGCACCCGCGCGCTGGCACAGAGCAGTTCCCCGCCGACAAAATAGCGGGGGCCCCGTAGCCCCCGCCGTCTGTGTCGGCCAGGCTGCCCCCGGTTGGGGCACACAGGCCCGGCTTGATTTGGCTGGCAGTGGGTTCTTTGAATCCTGCCGCTGGCTCAGGGGAGCGTTCTGGGTAAACCAGCCGCCCAAGGCGGCTGCGTGCGCAGTGGGTCCCGTGAGCTGGGTGCAGACAGAAGAAGAGTTCGCTTAAGAGGGTTAGATCTCACTCTCCCTCGCTCACACCGGAGCTCTCTCCTGATGGTCAGTGGTCAGAGATAGACGCTCCATGCCGGGACTCGGCTTCTTCAAGTGGGGACTTCTCTGATTCTGACTCCGAGCCAGACAGAGATGATGGAATGGCAGCAGCGGTCCAAGCCCTTGTCCGGGCTGTCAGAGACTCCCTTCATGTTAAGGATGAGGATGTCTCAGCCTCCCAGGAAGAGGTCTCCTTTAAGCACAGCAGGCGGCAGCGTGTGGTGTTCCCTGCACACCCTGAGTTTGAGGAGTTAATTGCCAGAGAATGGAAACATCCTGACAGGCGTGTGTTTCCTACCAGACGGCTTAATGCGCTTTGTCCTTTCCCAGAGGAATCCGTGACCAAGTGGTTGGGGGTCCCATCTGTGGACACCTCAGTCACCCGACTCTCAAAATCTACGGCCATCCCTGTCTCAGACGAGGCAGCCTTTAGTGACGGCACAGACAGGCGTCGTGATGGATGTTGTAAGTCCGCCTTGGAGGGGGCCGGGGCAGCGCTGCGACCTGCGTTTGTGTCTTCATAGGTCAGTAAGGCCTGCATGGTCTGGTCTAAGCGGCTGCAGCAGGATCTGTCAGCTGGAGCTCCCACACAGGAATTGTTGGGTCTCGCTTCCCAGCTGTCGGGCGCGTCGAAGTTCCTGTGTGATACTTCGCTTGAGTCAGTCCGTTTGGTGGCTACAGCGTCGACCAAGATGGTGGGCGTACGCCGTTCCCTGGGGTTGAAGTCTTGGTCGGCGGATGCAGCTTCCAAGAAGTTATTGGTGGCGCTTCCGCTTTCTGGCAGTAAGCTCTTTGGCAAACGTTTGGATGAATTAATTTCGGAAGCCACAGGGGGTCATAGCACGCTCCTTCCTCAGAACCGGCCGGCCCAAAGGCATGCGCGAAGGAAGCACGCCCGGGTTCAGTTCTTTCGGAATTTTTCGTACAGGCCAGCCGCAAGGAAGTTCCCCCGCTCCTCGAGAGCAGAGCACTCCTCAGCCAGACCAGCATCATCCTGGCGGTCTCGCAGGATGCCCAAGGGCCCTCCCGCCAAGTCGGTATGAGGGTTTGCCCACAATCGAAGGTCAGTCTCGGGTGGGGGGGCCGTCTCATTTAGTTCCAAGAAATCTGGCAGTTTCAGGCCTGGGTACGCAGGGTCGTCACGGCAGGTTACAGAATTCATTTCAGTTCAACCCCCCCCAGGTGATTGTGCCTGTCCCCAAGTCTGAGCGTTTTCTGGGGTTCTACTCGAACCTTTTCATGTTCCCCAAAAAGGGCAGCTCAGTGAGACCAGTGTTGGATCTCAAGGGGCTCAACCGGTTTGTGCAAATTCCCAGGTTTCGCATGGAGTCGCTCCGGTCAGTGATAGCGTCTCTGGAGCAGTACGAATTTCTGGCCGCCATAGACATCAAGGACGCTTATCTGCACATCCCTATTGCCCAGGCTCACCAGCAGTTCCTGCGGTTTGCAGTAGGGTCGCAGCATTTTGAGTCAAGGGCTCTGCCATTTGGCCTTGCGACTGCACCAAGAGTCTTCACAAAGGTCCTAGCACCCCTAATGGCGATTCTGCACGTCAGGGGCATGACCGTCATCCCGTATTTGGACGACATCCTGGTGAAGGCCCTATCTCGTCACGCCCGTCTGGACAGTATCAGGATCATCCTAGACGTCTTAGTACGCTTCGGGTGGATAGTCAATCGCGACAAGTCCTGTCTAGTCCCAGCACAGAGGATGGAATTTCTGGGGATGACGCTCGACACTCAAGTGGCCAGAGTGTTCCTCCCGCCGGGGAAGATCCAGCAGTTACGGTCAGACGTTTCTGTGCTTGTAGGTCGCACCCCATATACACTTCCCGCTTGCATGCGGGTGCTCAGCAGGATGGTAGCGGTTTTCGAAGCTGTGGCTTTTGCGCAGTTTCACTCTCGCCCTCTGAAAACAGTTTCACTCTCGACCTTGGACACAATAATGCATCTGCCACCCCGGGTGCGAGCCGACCTGGGCTGTTGGCTAACATCACCTGCGTTGTATCAAGGGAAGTCGTTTCTGCCCCCGCAGTGGCTGGTCATCACCACGGATGCCAGTGCGTCGGGGTGGGGCGCCGTTTTCGGCTCCCAGACGACTCAGGGTCGCTGGTCCCTCAGCGAATCTGGTCTCCAGATCAATGTTCTGGAGCTCCGGGCCATTTTTATGGCACTCTCACATTGGGCCCCTTTAACCCAGGGGCACTCATTTCGGATTCAGTCCAACAATGCCACTGCTGTGGCCTATTTGAATCATCAGGGTGCACCAGAAGCCGGGAGGTTTTCCTGGAAGCCGCGAGGATTCTTCGCTGGGCGGAACTCATCCCAGGAGTAGAAAACTGGTTGGCCGACCACCTCAGTCGGACAAGGATCGACCCCGGGGAGTGGGCGCTTCTACCGGAGGTTTTTCACCTCCTTTGCCGGAGATGGGGGACGCCAGACGTCGACCTGTTTGTGTCCCGTCTGAATTACCAGTTACCCAACTACATGTCCAGAGCCAGGGACCCCCTGGCCATAGCAGTAGATGCGCTAGTCCTGCCTTGGAGGCAGTTTGCTCTATTCTACCTGTTTCCTCCTTGGCCTCTCCTTCCGCGAGTGCTCAAGCGCCTCAAATCCGAGAGAGTACCCGCTATTCTCATCGCCCCAGACTGGCCACGCAGGTCCTGGTACGCGGATCTCATCGCCCTGTTGGCAGACGCTTCTTGGACCCTTCCATCGTGCCCAGACCTTCTCTCGCAGGGTCCGCTGTTGCACCCCACTTTACCGCAGCTGCGTTTGACGGCGTGGCTGTTGAAACCGCGATATTGAAGGCCCAGGGTTTGTCGGATGCTGTTATCCAGACCATGATTCGGGCGCGCAAGTCACAGTCCGCCCGGATCTATTACCGTACCTGGAAGGCTTTTTTCGCCTGGGCTGAGGCCCGGAAATTTCACCCCTTGGTATGTTCTACTTCAAGGGTGCTATCTTTTCTGCAGGCCATGCCTGGAGCTAGGGCTCGGCCTGTCTTCCTTGAGAGGTCAGATTTCTGCTCTCTCAGTTTTGTTTCAGCGCAAGCTAGCCTCCCGTGCACAGGTTTAATCCGTCTTGTAGGGGGTCGCGCATTCCGTCCCTCCAGTTCGTAGGCCTATCGAACCATGGGATTTGAATCTTGTGTTGAAGGCCATGCAGTCTTCACCTTTTGAGCCACTACGGGAAGTCTGCCTACGTTTGCTTTCATGGCAGGTGGCCTTCCTGGTGGCCATTACTTCCATCCGCCGAGTGTCGGAACTGGCTTCATTATCATGTAAATCCCCTTTCTTGATTTTGCATAAGTATGAGGTTGTTTTGCGTCCTGTTCCTTCTTTTCTCCGTAAGGTTTCAGATTAATGAGGACACAGTTCTGCCCTCTTTCTGTCCCTCGCCCTCTCATCCACGAGAGCGGGCTTTGTATTGTTTAGACGTAGTCAGGGCTGTTCGTATCTACCTCTCTGTTATGGAGTCCTTTAGGCGCTCGGAAGCCCTCTTTGTCGTTCCAAGCGGCCCACGCAGGGGCCTGGCGGCCTCTAAGGCCACCATTGCCGGCTGGATCAGGTCTGTAATTTCGGAAGAATATCGGTCGAAGGGGGAGCCCCTTCTGTTTCCAATCACTGCTCACTCCACACGAGCGGTTGGTGCCTTCTGGGCGGTTCGGCATCAGGCGTCAGCGTTACAGGTGTGCAAAGTGGCCACCTGGGCTTTGGTTCATACGTTTTCTAAGTTCTACCAGATACATACCTTGGCCTCGGCTGACGCAAGCCTCGGCCGTAAGGTACTTCAAGCATCAGTTGTTTAAAGCTTATCACTGCTGAGGTTTTTTTCTTTTAGTTGTGGTTCCTTTTTTGTATTCCCCACCCTCTGGGACTGCTATTGGACATCCCGAGGTGCTGTGTCCCCCAATGAATTATTGGTGAGAAAAGTGGATTTTTGTACTTACCGTAAAATCCTTTTCTCGTCCAATTCATTGGGGGACACAGGTCCCACCCTCATAGTGTTTTTCAGGGAATCGGTGTGTCTTTTGTGGTTCTTCCTCTTGGCCATGGCTTTTGGACCAACTGATCAGCCTGGCGTCAGCAGGCGGGATATAGGCCACCGGGTCGGGTCTAACACGTTTGATCCGCCTAGTGTCCGCCTCCAGAGGCAACGGCCTAGACCCACGGTGCTGTGTCCCCCAATGAATTGGACGAGAAAAGGATTTTACGGTAAGTACCATCCACTTTTAATTATAGATACTTATGCTGCTGAATCAGTTTCCTATCATTAGACGGTTGGGCCCCATCTCATTTTGCTATGGGGCCCAATGCTAGGTATGTTCCTGGCAGCAGCACAGCTATACAATACATAAGACCATCTGAGGGTTAACCATACAACATGTGAGATGATATCATAGTCTGTTCCAGGAGGCACACTTATCTAAATCTGCTTTCTTAAGGTAAAGAACAGTTCATGCATAACACTGTTCCACAGAGACCCGCACTGGGCGATGTTCCAGCCTTTCTCAATAAAGAGGCGCTTGCATTTTAGAAATATTTTAACATAGGCACAGCAGTTAGAAAAGTTTATTTGGTCCTTTGGAAGATTTTAAAGGGATTGTCCACTTTATATTGTTTTTATTTATTATATAAATAATAGGAAGACATACCATTTTCTAATATACATGTATTAAAAATTTTGTTCCTGTGCCTCTTTTATACTAGAAAAAAATGGTACAGCCCACTCTCATGTCCATAGTGATGGCTGCCATGGAGTAACGATATAAACATGGTGTCAGTCATGTGACCTCCTGGTAGTGAATCAGCAGCAGGGTCACATGACATCTACAGGATAAGTAAATAGAAATAATTATAATTAATATGTTTATTAGAGCAGCTTCTTCCCTGTGTGTAGTTACTTGTATAACTGCCATCTCTCCAGGGGAGGTCATGTTGTTCATAAAGTTAACTAATAAAAAACATTCAAGTCAAATATCTGTCTCTGGGTAACATTGTCATGTTGCTGTCAATAAAGTTATCCATAAAACAAAGCAGGAAGATAATACAGAGAGAAGAATATAAAGCATCTATTCCACAGACACGATAAGAGGCTGCTGGAGGTAGTAATACTGGAGAAGTTCTGCTCCTCCATACACTACTGTTACCTGGATACCAGGGTCACATGACCTGTGTGGTGGTCACATGATAAGACGCTGCTGGAGGTAGTAATACTGGAGAAGTTCTGCTCCTCCATACACTACTGTTACCTGGATACCAGGGTCACATGACCTGTGTGGTGGTCACATAAGATGCTGCTGGAGGTAGTAATACTGGAGAAGTTCTGCTCCTCCATACACTACTGTTACCTGGATACCAGGGTCACATGACCTGTGTGGTGGTCACATGATAAGACGCTGCTGGAGGTAGTAATACTGGAGAAGTTCTGCTCCTCCATACACTACTGTTACCTGGATACCAGGGTCACATGACCTGTGTGGTGGTCACATGATAAGACGCTGCTGGAGGTAGTAATACTGGAGAAGTTCTGCTCCTCCATACACTACTGTTACCTGGATACCAGGGTCACATGACCTGTGTGGTTCTCACATGACTGTATTACTCTATGGTAACTATTACTTTGGACAGTAATGTGGGCTGCACCATTTTTTTTCTTGACAGGGTCCTACTGCACTGGTATAAACAGGGTATAGGATAAGTATCTCTTAATCATGTATCTTAGAAAATTGTACGATTTTCTGTTCTATAAATAATAAACACACAATATGAAGTGGGCAACCCCTTTACACAAAAAGGAAAACTGATTTTAAGGGGAAATTCAATCTCAAACATATATGCATATTAGAAAGTTTGTGCACATGATGTGCTCTATTCTTTTAGAAGTACCCATAGGCCTCTTGCCACATTTTTACCTTGACTAAGTCCTAGAAGTAAAAAGTTATTGGTACAGCTTAATGTGTATTAGGGGGCAACTTTACGTTTTTTCAAGCTTCAAGTCATCCTGTTGGTGTATCCTCAAAGAAATTTGTAGTTGTAAGCAGACGTGTAACATAAAGCTCTAGGTCTCAGTGCAAAATCACTACCAGGTTCCCCCAACTTCTATGTGCCAATTATTATACTGGTGTGTGTTTAAGCCTCAGTGCCTGGGTATGATTTTGTACCACCCACTGCTTTGCCCTATGTTTAAAAGGGAAAAAAGTAATGATGGTGTTTAAATAACCCCAAGGTAGCCATCAAAATGTAATTGTACTAGGAAATCTCCATACATGCAATACAAATCATTACAATATTTGTTATGTGTGTGCAGGCTACATAGCAGTGGAAAATGTTCTTCTCAATGTTACAAGGCCACCAGGCACCTCTTGTGTAACTTACTTTTTTCCCCCACAAAACAAGGCCTAGTTTAACATCAGAGATTGCTAGTAGTCACCATGCAAAAATGCTTCTTGTCATGTGACTCATCTTTCTACAGTTACTTAAACTTTCCTGTCTAGGACCAATCAAAAGATTATCTAGACAAAAGCCACAAAACATTACCTGAGTTTTGGTTATGCTATGGTATTACTAAGGAGCACTAGCTACAAAAATAGAGGGTCGTGTATAACATTTTTTGCATTGCTGGACTGTGGCTGGACCGCAGCTTTTGAGGCAGATTTGCGCTAAAAACCGTGGTTCGGTTTCGGATTTGCCATTGGCCCCGTACATGTATATTCTGGCAGAAAATACATCATACATATACATACAATATACATCATGTTTTAAAACCAACTGGAAAAGTATTCTACATTGCATGGATCTTTCATTGTGGTCTACACAGCACTGTATACCGTTGGATTTTCGCCGGACTCTAAATACTGATTCCACCGGAAATCCTACGAGAATATCGTGCTGTGTAGACATAGCCTAAGGGTACGTCCAGACAATGAGTAAAATTTACTTGTCGGATTCTCATCATTCCACCGTTGAAAACCGCTTCGGACAAGTATTTCAAATTAAGGAAGGTTTATTGATAAACAATGACATCTGTGAACAATTAGATGTTATCAAAAAAAGAAAGAATAAAAAAAGATAATATGTCCAACATGTGCCAATTAAATATACAAAGTACGCAAACAGTGAAAATTAACACCGCCCTCACACATATGATAGACAAATGACCAAAGGCTACCCCAAAAAGATGAAGGAACATATGCAATCTGGTTCGTGTGGGAGGTGGGAGCCAATAACATTACCGAGCGGTAAACAACACAGGAGAAAAACAACAGGGTGTATACAAGGGCCACACATACAAGGACAAACAGGGGGAAAGAAGAGAAAGAGAAGAAGAAAAAAAAATAAGGGAGGAAGAAAAGAGGGCGGAGGAGGGAGAAGGGGGTCCCTATCCCCTGCCCAAAAGGCCAGACAAACAGGCCAGGCACTGCGATATGACACCAACTAACTAGCAATGGAAAGGTACAACGGAGAATTTTTGGAGAGGAGCCAGGTGGCCCGGGTTCTGTTAAATTTATGCGCTTGTTCAGCAGTTTGAGCAATGAGTTCCTCCATCCGTTGTATAAAACTGATCTCCACGAACCAGTCCTCAAGGGATGCCTGTAGCAAATGCTTAAGGAGAGACTTATTAAGTTTGCTGACCGGCATGGGGAACATGAAGAGACGGACAAGTATTTCATGTGGATTTTAAGTGTCACATGTATGTACGGGGCTGCGCCAGAAGTCTGGAGTCTTTTCAGCACGAAAACTGGCGCAGCCCCGTTCACTCTATTGCTATATGGGTGCAATCCAAAATCAGGCGCATTATCGGGTGCCCGCGGCACTTTGTAATGCGCCTGAGATCGGGGCGTGCTGAAGGCGTGTCGTCCTACAACCGTATGAAGCTACATATTTATGTGTTTAGTACAGCAAATCCAGGGGCATTACTGCTGGAACAGGTAGAGCACTTTAAAAGTAGTTTGCCTGAGCCAGAAGTGTCGCTTTGTAGATAGAAGGCACTAAATCTATGACCCGCAGTAGAACAGGTTTATAGACTCAGGCGCATTCTACGCTACTAATGTGCACAAAAAATGGTGCCTGGGCGTTAAAATACATACATATCGCCCTTAGTGTTTTTTTGGGGTTTTGGAAGTGAATCTACATGTGGAATACAATTAAAAATTAACGTTTTACTCTTAAAAACTGACGCGAGAAAATATGCGTCAGGTTTTTTTGGGGTCAATGGTGATGATTTAGTTTCGGTATTAGACGATTATTTCATGTCAGAATCCACATGGATTACGATTTGAAATAATCGGCGTGTGGACGGATCCTAAAACATTTTATACCCGTGTCACTCAGTGACTGATAGTTTTGTTTGGTCCTATAAAAACTGTTAGGAACTGCTATGATGTACATGGTAAAAGTAAATGCCTCACCATACATGGGCTCTTACCTTTCTTACAAGTCAACAGAGCTCCTATTAATCCACTTGCTATATCTCTAGGGGCATCAATATGGGAGTGATAGATCCAGGTCAGACAGTTGGGGTCTTCAGGGGTTGGCGCATGGTCCTGTTTGACAATCCAGGTGTAGGTGTGGTGTCCGCCAGGAGGAACCGCATCATCATGTTTGTCAGATTTGCTAGTTCCATCTGGATAAAAAGCTCCTATGATATAAAGTACATAAGTAAATTACTCCTGGGTTATTTGGAGAGTAAAATGAGGCAGCAGAACTATAGTATGTGAAATACAGCTGTCCATGAAGTAATGATAATCCTTGCCAAAGAAGGGGAGTTTCTCCTCATTGATCCAAAATAAATCATGATACAATTTGCCTTATAAGGTTGAAAATTTTCTTTCTTACCCAATGTAGTATTCTGACTGGATCAACATTCAACCACTCTACTACCAGTCAGATGGTACTAAGAGTGCACAAGGAGCTTTCTTTAAAGTATCCAAGCTGTGATGCATAATAAGCATACCCCATGGCTGTCCTCTTTTGTTTCCTAAATTATTCTAGATCATAAATATATCAATGCAAATAATATAAGTATATAATGAAGTTTTATGTTAGTAAAATGGAATGGGGGAGTTTTGTATGTCTTTCAGGCTACCATGAAAATATAGTAGATAAGGTTGGGAAAAGACCAAGGTCCATCAGTTAAAAACTATAACCCTACAGTGTTGATCCAGAGATAAACAGACAAAAACCCTTCAAGGTGAATGACAATTGTCCCATACAAGAAGAAAAATTCTTTCCTGACTTTTAATCTGGCAATCAGAAAAAAGTCTCTGGATCAACATCCTGTCTCCAGAATCTAGTCCCCATAACCTGTGATATTATCTTTCTCAAGAAAAGCATCTTTTTTATTATTCTTATTTATTTTGGAGCGCCAATTATTCCAGGGCACTGTACATATATGGGGAGTTACATACATAACATAAGCCAAACATGTACAATAGTGACGATAAATGACTAACAACTGGTACAGAGGGGGAGAGGACCCTGCCCTTGATGGCTTTCAATCTACAAGGAAGAAGGAAAGAAGCGGAAGGTATGGGGCAGACATGTTTGTGGGCGGTGTGGAGGCAGCAGGGTTATTGTGGGTTATAGGCTCCTTTAGAGATGGGTTTTCACGTTTCTTTTGAGGCTGGTGAAACCCTTCCTGAGCTTGTTTAATGAATCCACCATCACAACTTCTTTTGGCAGCGAGTTACATAGGGTCACCGCTCTCATGGTAAAGAATCCTCGTCTGTGGCCCGCAGTGTAATTATATTTGGCCCACACGTAATGTCCAGGAAGTGTACAGAACAGAAGAGGAAAAAGCCAGGATCTGTCATCACACTGCTCTCACTCAGGCCCTACCCCTGCATACAGCAGAGGAGGGACCATGTGGCAGAAGAGGAGGCGCTCCCAGCCCCAGCATCTCTGCAGGCAGCTGGGTACTCCAAATGGAGATGCCGCACCGTGCAGCAGATAAGCACTGTGAAGACCACAGGCACAGTGAGTTAACTGACTACAGTCAGAGCAAATAAAGTGAGTATTGGCTTGTTCCGCTGACCTTAATAGTGTACCAGGGCATTAGACAGTGAGGGAGAAAGCACTTGAGAGAAATGATAGGGTTCTTTCAGGTTTTTAATCTTAGCCCACTGCGTATTTGAGTTTGACACTTTTGCCCTAGACATAGAGGATGCCCCCTTGTTTTTGTAACACGCCTAGATGTAAAAAGATCATGCAATAGATAAACATATTGTCCTTGCACATATCTCTATTTCATAACATAATATCTCACCAACACAGACCAATAATGAGACATCTTCTCTACACTGGAGTCAAAGATGCACAAGGAGAACGGTATAGTCAACATGCAAGATGCAATAAATGTACAATATCAAGTGCTTCCAATCATGGTCCCAGTACGTAGTCCAGGTATAGTCCAAACATTGTGTTTTCCCCAGACCTCTTCCAAAATAGAATACACTGGAAGACAAACAGATTTACCTTCTGAATCCTTTTCATAGAAGACCCCATGTGGATGAAGAGTATATGGTCGGGAAGCAAAATTCTTCAGGTGAACAATGATGGTGTCTTCAACCTCTGCTTTAATAATCGGGCCAAGCAACCCTAGCCAGGTAGGTTTCCGGACCTCCTCAGAGTACCGGGCATCAGTATATTGTTTGTATATAGCCTTCTTATAAACTCGTCCTATTCTGTCTTTGCCATTTTCCAGAAATACTGATGCATGTCTGTAAAATAAAAAATAATACGCAATATATTATAAACTGTAAAATGATGAAGCGAGTGGTATTACAATACATTAGAACAGCTTACACAACATAATTTTTTGCAAAAAAAAGCACAATTTATTATACAATGTTGTGTTCACAATAAAACAATGCCTGTAAAAGATCTTATTGCCTAGGTTACTAATTAAAGGGTTCTTCTCCCTTTATTTAACCCCTTAAAGGAGTTTTGCCAGGACGTGCCTTTTTTGCTAAGAAGCATATGTAAAGAAGCCACGCTGAGTTAAGAGAGAGACGCAGCCAGAGCACAGAGCCGTGCATAAGGGATCATGTGAAATGTTCACTCAAATAATCAAACTACAACTAGTGGATTTTGTATACAAAAGACAACACCTTTCTCCACAGCCCCTTGAAAGCTCTTTCATGTTCCCTATCATCAGATAAAGCAGGGATCTACTCAGATAATCACATTACAACTAGTGGATTCTGTATACAAAACACAACATATTTCTACCCGGTGCCTTGAAAGCTTCTTCATGTTCTCTGTCATCAGATAAAGCAGGGATCTACTCAGATAATCACACTACAACTAGTGGATTCTGTATACAAAACACAACATATTTCTACCCGGTGCTTTGAAAGCTTCTTCATGTTCTCTGTCATCAGATAAAGCAGGGATCTACTCAGATAATCAAACTACAACTAGTGGATTCTGTATACAAAACGCAACATATTTCTACCCGGTGCTTTGAAAGCTTCTTCACGCTTCCTCTCATCAGATAAGAAGTGTTCTCTGCACAAGCCCAGCCAGCAGCTCTTGTCAGTTCGTATCTAATAGAAGCTTTTAAGTAACTAAGGGCAGGTAAGGCAGCCTGTAGCTCTCTCAGGCTGCAATTTTTGTAATCACATATATTTAGAAAAGTGATTAAATACCCATTTTGGAGGATCCCACGTCAACATTACATCGTGGCAAAACCCCTTTAAGCCCCAGGCGAGAAAAGGCCTTAATGACACCTTTTCAGTTTTTGTCTCCCTGAGTTTCAAAAGTCATAACTTTTACATTTTTTCAGTGACGCAGTTTTAAGATCACTTGTTTTATGCAGAAGAAGTTATATTTTTTGGGGGTTGGGCGGGGGGGGGGGGGGTTAGTTTGAGTTTATAAATAAATTAATGCAGAATTTTAAAAAAAAAAGTGTTTTCTGCATTTTTTTTTAATTATTTGTTACTCTATTCACATTTCACACTAAATACACGTTTAGATATGTTCTGCTGGTTTTTACAGTTGTGTAGACACCAAATATGTGTAGGTTGCTTTTTTATATGTAATGTATGCGCAATAATTTTGTTAATAAATACAGTGGTACCTTGGTCTTGCAAAGAATTGACATGCAGTGATAAAGTCACTGCTAATTGTTAGATCCGTCTTGGGGTCCGCTCTGTCAGTCCCCAAGACGGATCTACAAAGCGCTTGTAATACGGAGTCAAAACTCCGTGTGAACAACCCCTTAGTCGACTTTGGTATAAGTCCAACTTGTCCTGTTTGGACTTGAAAAATTTTGTTTGGTATACAACATTTGTTTGAAATAAGACTCAAGGTGGCCAGGACCTGCCCGGAACCATACACATAACAGAGGAACGCGGCACAACTTTCAGCCGTTATCTCGAGTGACGACGAAGGGTTCAGCAGCCTGTTGCTTCCGGAGGAGAGAGCTGCTTTGGCCGCATACAGACACTCCTCGCGGCTTCTATCATTAAGCACTATCGGTCCTCTCATAAGTGTCTATAGCCGCTGTCTCCTCCGCATCTCATCTCCTGCTTCAGTTACTTGGTGAATAGACTGCACGGTAGCCGGCTCGTTTCAAGTATGTATCAGTGTGTGAGGTGGTTTGGGACTCTGGTATACCCCTCTCACTTACCTTCCGGCAAACCCACCATCTTCAACCCTCTGCTAAAACACAGTCACCTTGCGGCCGACTACAGCTCATGCTCCCCGCTATTACAGCTTCATCCAGGCTGCCTTTGGAGAACGTGATTAGTATTGTGGATGATACACGATGATCCTATTATTATTATTATAAGAACAGATTAATTATTTTTCCTTTATTTCCAATGGGAAAAGTTCTTTTGGTATAAGTCCAAGGGTCTGGAACGGATTAATAGTACCGCTGTATTTATTTTTATTTTATTACTTATTTTTCCACACTTCTTTATGGGTTTTTTTCACTTTTCTTTTAATCCTATTAGGGGATAACTATTTTTACACTTTATAATGTATTAGCATATCCCTGTATGTTAATACATTACATTCTGTATCAGTATACCCAGACAGCAGGCTTACTATACAAACAGCCCTGGGGCTAATCTCAGTCCCCAGGGCTGACTATATAGACATTCCCTAGGTTCCATTGGGCACTCAGAATACCAGTGTCCCGATGCAGCAGGGGAACCCCCGTCTGATCATGACTGTAGAAATCAAGGGGGTATATGGTGGGGATCGGAGGTTTCCTCCAGTCCCGGTCATGCACAGAGACTGCTCTAGGAACAGAGCTGTTAAATTCAGCTCCATTCCTAGTGCATTTGCAGCACTGGGAGCCATGAAACCCCATCTGAAGGCAGCAACATAACCACTGGGAGCTGCAAACCGCCCATGAACGCTGGTGACAGAGAAAGCGATCTGCCCCCCTCCCCCCCATCTAAAGACAATGGGCGGTAATTAATGAGTTAAAGGAGTTGTCTTCTGTGACAGTCCTGTTTGGTTAGCTGTGTCCCCTGACAATAAGCTGAGCACAAGTTAACCTGTTGGTCGGTCCCCCAGCTATCAATTGAAATCAATAGTAAATTCTGTCAGTAAGTGTTCAATTTTCCTGCAGCGCCACCACAGGTTAAATAAAGCATTACATAGTTCCTATTGCATTGCGCACACACATCAGGTCTTCGAGAGTGAGAGATGCTCCTTGTAGCCACTCTATACTGTGACAATGTTGAAGATCTGGAATTGGGGACCCTTCTCTATTAACATGAAACCAGGGTACACCAAGATAAGCTTCATAAACCAGAATAGCAGTAATGCGCCTAGTTTTGCCAAACCACATTCATATATGTGTCTAATATTACGAATGTGGTGCGACACCCCCAGAACGCTCCCAAAACGCCCCCACTTGTTAGGTGCATGAAAAGTGTTGAATCTTCTGAACAATGCGCCTAACACATTCGTTTGGAGTAGAGATGAGCGAACCCTAAAAAGTTTGAGTTTGAGTAGAACCTCGAACTCGAACTTCGAACCCCATTAATGTCAATGGGAGAAGATGTTCTGGTTAATTTTTATACCTATACAGGTGAGGAGAAGCTGCAATTAGCATCCATAACAGTAAACTGGATACATGGAACAACTTAGTGAAGAAACTTTGGCTCTAAGAGTCTCAGAAAAAAATTCACAAGCTAAAATAATTCATTCCTTTTAATGGCTAACTGAAAATATATAAGGACAGCGTAGCTATAGCAGGTACAGCGCTAGCAGCTGCCCTGGGGCCCCTTTGACACATAAGATACGGATATTGGAAATGGCACATGGTAACTGGCAGGAGCACCCTGTAACTTTTTGCACCAGGGCCCAAGAACATGTGATATATGTGGTGGCAGCAAGAACATCCCAACAGGGAACACGGAGTTCAGCTGGCAGGGCCGTAGTTATAGTGGGTGCAGTGGTAGCCAGGGATGCCGTCAGTCATCTATTAAGCGTTTCAGGGCCCCATGCAGCTAAATCAAATGGGGCCCCCACCCTTGACTAGTTCCTATTTTTAAAAAATCACTGGGCCCTTTTTTGATTAGGGCCACTGACAGGAGTAATGCCCTATTGGAACCTCTGGCACCCCTTTTACAGTAGCCTGACCCCCAACACCAGCAAAAATGACCTTATGGACACTCAGAATAAAATTAGCAAGAAGAAATGAGTATGTGAAATAAGCTTTTTTTCAATAGGACCTTTACTAACGGTGTCTTTTACAGTGGCCTGACCCCAAAACCAGCAAAAATGACCTTATGGACACTCACAATAAAATTAGCAAGAAGAAATGATTATTTGAAACAAGATTTTTTGGACTAGGACATTGACTTTCGCTGACTTTTACAGCAGCATGACCCCAAAAGCATCAAAAATGACCTATCGGACACTCAAAGTTAGCAAGAAGAAATAACTATTTAAAACAAGATTTTTTTGAATAGGACAAATAGGATAAACATTAAAAAGGTCAAGATTTGTTCACAGTCTCTTATTGAAGAACTGTACTCCAAAGACAGCAAATCAACAGTGTTATTAAATGCCTATGGGCAAATAGAATTATAAACAGAAATGTTTTCTATGCAATATCGGTGAAATGGGGTCGTATGGAAGAACCATCACAGCAAATCAAGTGGTCTTAAATGCCTATACTTTGCATCAGGCAAATAGATTTTAAACATAATTTTTTCTCTGGATTATCTATACAAAACTCCCTAACTATTGCTTTATATAATTCCCTAAACTAGCTGTCTCCCCCCCCCCCCTCTCCCACGAGTAGCAGCTTTTCCTGTGTTAAATCGCTATTAAATGGTGTTTCTGGCTGCTGGAAACCAGCAGACACCGGTAGCAGTGTGTTCACTACAGAGAGTAAGGTGGAAATGGCATTCAACAGGAAATGCAGTGACACACACATAAGACGGTCATGTGATTTTAGCAGCCAATGAGATCCCTACACCGTCACTGGTGACGTTTTTGACCCCCCCTCTCTGTGCTCTGCACTGATTGGCTGGCCGCCAAAACTGAAGGAAGCAGCTGAAAAAGGTGCCGAACGCCTGTGCCGAACCCGATCTTTTTACCGAACTTGCGTCGCAAAATTCAGTTTGGCTCGGGTTCGGAAAAAACGGTTCAGCTCAACACTAGTTTGGAGCATTATACATCGCAGCCCGCTTACTTTTGCCGCATTTCACGTCAGAAAAGGGTGAAAAACCTTTTCGTACATGTCTCCTAAGTGTTCCCCTGATGGGACTTCCAGTGACCAGCTGTAATCCTTGGCGAAATCTGCCAGTGATTGTTTGATTTTCAGCAGCGCCAACACAGGGTAAATAAAGCAATACATATTACATATCCAAATCAATGGGTTGTATATGCATTGTAGGACAGGACAGGCATTCCAGAGCAATCGATGGTCTTTGTAACCACTCTCCATCTGACCAAGAGATCAGGTTCTTTTTTTTTTTTTTGTAAACATAATTTTTATGAAATTTTACAATAACAAAAACATATAATAAATGTCCATTAGATGAGATACTACTCGACACACAAAGAAATAATATAAGGCATCATTACTACAGATAAGAAAAGTACTAAGCAATGAAAGTACAAAATAGCACTAATGACATACTTTGGCATCATAATAATAAGGATGAAGCAAAAGACGTCTCCATCTTCACTAAAGAAAGAAAACAAAAAATAATAAAAAAGTAACCCCTCCCCCCCAAAAAACCCCCCAAAAAAACAACACAGAACAGTGGTACCCATACGCGACATAATCACATACACCTATGTAATCAAGTAAGGTCTGGGATAAAAAGTAAAAACAAATCCTGTGCTGATACAATACTGCGAGATCGCCACACGGCCGTCGTCTCCTAAAGCCCGAGGGAAGAGAAATAGATAGAGGACAAATTCACCCCCAACTCTGACGCATAGTCACCAAGGGAGTATCCAGGCATGGTGTCAGGATATGGCTGAGGTAAAGCTCCCATGTTATGGGGTACAGACATCCAAAGCCCCCAGAGTGCCCGCTAGTGGAGAGGAGAGATACCAGGAGGTGTAGACAAAAGGCTGCATGATCTCCTTGATCTCCTGGGGGAGATCAGGTTCTTGAACAGAAGACCCCCTGCCCTTTATTGACTCAGAAGTCTCAAATCAGGTTATAAAAATGGGTTTTCTAAACTTTTCTAAGGTTGCTTTCACACAGCACAGTTTTGGTGCAGTTTCAACTGCGCTCCAAATAAACTGCCTTTATTACCAGCAGCTTCTTTCAGTTGTCTAAATTGTTCAGAAAGGTGTTTCATGTAACTAATCAATGACTGTATGTGAAGTTTTGTGGATACAAACACACTAACTGATTACTCACTTTCCAAACAGTTTAGGTAAGGGCAAAAAGCTTGCTGGTAATAAAGGCAGATAATTGGAGCGCAGTTAAAACTGCACCAAAACTGCGCTATGTGAAAGCACCCTAAGGGCATGTCCCCACGGCAAGGGTTTCGGCCGGTTTGCGGTTTTTCAGACCGCCTGAAAAACCGTCCGAAAATGAGCAAAATGCTGCTCTATGGAAAACCCGTGCAGCAGTACCCACTGCACGGGTTTTCCGCCCGGCGGTTTTGCCGCCGGCGGTCTGGCGGCAAAACATTGAGCGAGCACCATCTTCCGTCTGAAAACCGGACGGAATCTGTGCTTCTCAATGGGAGGGCTGTTCTCCGCCAATCGCGGAGAAAAGCCGTCCCCCCGCGGCAAACCGACTGGTATTTGTCCTATGCCGTGGGGATGCGCCCTAAAGGCATGTCCCCACGGTACCGGTTTGCAGCCGGTTTTTCAGGTGGTTTGCAGTTTTGCAGACCGTCTGAAACACCAGCTGCAATCTGACACACCAGTCCGCTATGGAAAACCACCTGGTAGCTTTTCATACCGCCGTCCGTCCGAAAATCATTGAACATGTTCATTCTTCCGTCCTGTTTTCGGACGGAATACGAACATATCAATGGGAAGGGGGAGGGCTTTTCTCCGTTCATCGCCCCCCCGGCGGCCTTGAGGATGGCACTAAAAAAGGACAAGTACCGGTCGGATAAACCGTCCGGTATTTGACCTTTGCCGTGGGGACGCGCCCTAAGTTTCTTGCAAACACAGACTAGATAGAACCAGGTGGCCCAAATCTTTATATGTCCATCATTTTCATCCTCTGCATTGCTTTGTCATCTGTCAAGTCTTTTGACCACTCAATATACCTAATTAGATTTTCACAGTGAACTCTATATTTCTAACCAGCACTGATCAAATACACGTGTGGATAACCAGAGTCAGGTTCCCTTTCTTTTTTTTCTGCATTCATTAAGCTGTTCCAGGAATTGCGTTGCATACAATAATACTAGTGTTGTGTTTAAGAGCTATTTGATTCTGAGGCCCCAAACCAATGGGAATAGAACATAGAGAAGCGAAACAGATTTTTCTTTTTTTGAATGGAAGGTAATATTACAGCAATTATACTGGTCTAGTGACTGAGCGCTTCCATTTGTAGGTTGGAGCACAAGACAACAGCAATCAGCCACACTAAGGCTATGTTCACATGACGGATTTGAACGCGGTTATGGCCGTGGGTTCCAACGCGGTTTCCGTGGCCAAAACCACGTCCAAATCGCGCCCACTTTATTAACATGGTTTCCTATGGGACAGCGCGTTAACATTCACACGCCGGGGGTTTGGCTGCGGCTTTGGGGCAGCGGCCCTGTCGCGTGTGTTTGAGAACTCTCCTGTCAATTCTTGGCAGGGAGTCCTCAGCGCGGCGGCCGCACGGTGTTCCCCCTGCCTATTAATTTGCATGGGGGAAACCCTCATCACAAGCCGCGCCCCAAACCACGCCCCACTTGCGCCGCGACCACGGCCAGCGACCGCGTCACAAACCCGCGTCGGGGGCGAGGGTAGGATGAGTTTGACCGCGCGAAAGCCGCGGCCAAAACCGTCGTGTGAACATGCCCTAAGGCTATGTTCACATGGCGTAATTGCGGGCCGTACAGTACGCCCCTCAATAACGCCGGGTGTTTGAGAGTCGCGCTTATCAGCACGTACTCCCACAACGCGAGGGGGGGCGGCAGCCCACCGGCCCCATAGACTGTCATTACTCGCAGAGCGTATTCGCCACAAGTAATTGACATGTCACTTATCTCCCCGTGTGTACAATCTGATCGTTTTGTACGAGCGGGGAGAGGAGGCGTAATCCATAGTTCTCTATGAGAACAATGGATTACCGTAATTTCAGCGCACATCTCACTCGTATGAGAGCGCAAATACGACGCAAAATGCGCGCCGATACCCTAAGGTGATATAATTATACACAGGTGTCTAGAATAATTATTGGTTTAAAGGGATAGTCCCGTTTCAGGAAATCCTCTTCTCTGACCGCTTGTTGCTATTTGCGGTCCAGCCCTGCGTGTGAATGAGGAGGGTAGCAGTAGCGCCATCTTCCTCTTTCAGTTCTATGGCTATGTTCATACGGCTAATTGCAGGGTGTACAGTACGCCCCTCAATTACACGGAGTGTTCGGGAGCTCGCGCGGTGCGGGGGCCCGGCAGCCCCATAGACCGTCATTACTCGCGGCGCGTAAGCACCGTGAATAAACGTCATGTCGATTATTTCGCAGTGCCTACAATACGATCGTATTGTACGCCCGGGAAGAGTAGGAGTAATCCATAGTTCTCTATGAGAACTATGGATTACCATAATGATTGGGGACATTGCGCTCGTATTAGAGCGCAGTACGCTGTCAATACGTGGCGAAATGCATCCCAAAATAAGCCGTGTGAACATAGCCTATGGGAGTTCCGAGTATAGCCAAGTGTGTGTGCAACGAGCAGCCAGAGAAGAGGATTTCCTGAAACAGTACTACCCTTTTAAGTGGTTTTACAGAGGAAAAAAATATTTTCTACATAAAATGTCTTCCAAAGTTCAGCACTTTTGTAATGTACTTTCATTATATATTCTGTGGACTTCCTGTAATACTACATCAGCTGTTTGATGATAGGAAGCTCAAAAGTTCTCTTGTGTCTCCATGAACAGGAAGCAGTTCTGTGTGGAGCCCAGGAGACTTATACACTATTAGTCGCTGCAGTGAAATCTGAATATATTCAAAAAGGCTCATGGGAAATGAGCTAGGACTCCTTCCATTGGTTGTAGCATTTCTCAAGTGACAACCGACTCACTGAGCCTTGTGTTTCGATTGAAATGAACGCCAGCCAAATACTCATCTGCAGACAGCGGTTTCAAGGTGTTTGCTCCTCATCAGTGCAGAGTAGAATACTGGTTGGCTGGGTGAGAGGCTCTAGGCATAAATATATTTGAATTTCAGTGGGGCTACTAATGACATATAATTATCCACACAGATACATGGTGCCTCTCCCTAAAGAAGAACCTTACCCCTTTGAGCATCATCTACTTCTAACCTAGCCAACCAGTATTCTGCTCAGCATTCATGAGGAGCAATATCCTGAAACAGCTGTCCGCAGATGAATATCTGCTTAGCGCTAATCCCATTCATGCTGCCAGGCTCAGTGAGTCGGATGGGACTTGAGCAATCCTACATCCAATAGCAGCGCCGCAGAGTCTCAACACTTTTCACATTAGCCTTTCTGAAAATATTAAATTGCATCAAAAATGTAGAAAAACATTACAAAAAAAGAAAACATAAAAACGCATGCAGCAAATATGAATTAAGAACAGAGATTGCCATTATTTAAATTGGTCCCAGTCCCCACCAGGGCTCACAATCTAAATTCTAGATCTGTATGTTATTGGAGTATGGGGAAAACTGAAGGAAACCCACGGGAAGAACATACAAACTTCTTGCAGATGTTGCCCTTGGTGGGATTTGAACAAAGTACCCCAGTGCTGTAAGACAACAGTGCTAACCACTGTGCTACCGTGCTGAGGAGATATAACACCCTTTTCCTACACTTTTGGTGACCGTACACATTCATGTTTGAACAACTGTTGAATTGAAGTCTGGAAGGAATTTTCCTTTTCGTATGAGTCAATTGTCATCCAGCCCATAGGAGGTTTTGCCTTCTTCTGGATTAACACTGTAGGGTAGTGGGCTGGACTCGATAGATCTGTGTATTTTCCTTATCTACTGTATTATTATGAATGAATGATCATCAGGTGAAGGATTTACTATTTAATTTCATAGGTGCTACCACACACATATGAGTCCATATTGGCCACCAAGCTGACCCTACGTGTTAAGTAGCTGTTGCAGACATCTATGTCTTATCTATCAGGAAAAAGAGAGAAAACTGCTTCCAGATTGAAGGTGGGCTGGTGTCACCCCAAAAAATTAAAACAAAATTGATGGGTTCGCTCCCCATAGTTTTAATTTAGTGTCTGTCCAGCTTCATAATAGTTTAAACTGGCCATACACTTTTAATTACAAGTATGCGTTAGGCGCATTTCATATACTTGTAGTAAGCTATGCGCCTCCGTGCGCGATGTGCCTCGATAGGGGCATTACATACGCTTCTAATGATATGCTATGTGCTGCGATTTGCGCTAATCGCGGCACAAAACATTTCATTGGTAGAGTATGTAATGCCCCTATCGAGGCACATCGCACACGGAGGCGCATAGCTTATCATTACAAGTATATGAAATGCGCCTAACACATACTTGTAATGCGCCTAACACATATACACTTGTAATGATGTGCTATGTTCCTCATAGGCGCATTCCATTATGGAGGCGCACAGCGCATCATTTTTAGGAGCATTACAATGTTTCGGTCCCGGCATATAATGTGCCCAGTATTGGTGTATGACAGTTTTAGTGCAATATAGACCAAAAAACTGGCGTTGGGAAATGTCGCCCTAAAATTTTTCACAACGGGGAGAGATTTATAATACAACTACTGGCCAATCCAACAAACACGGCCAATTTCTATCCAGACAACGGCGGTGTGTCATCAGTCTGCTTTAACCCCTTAACGACCTTGGGCGTATCCATACGTCCAGGTCGTTTGGGGGGTTCACGCACCTGGACGTTCGCGCGATCGGCGCGGGGTGTCAGCTGTATATTACAGCTGACATCCCGCAGCGTCGGCCCCGACCCCGGATCGCTCCGGGGAGGGGGGGCATTTAACCCCTTAATTATCGCGACCACGGGTCGCAATAACTAAGAGAGACGCAGGAGGGGGGGGGGGCGGTTAACCTCTTAATTATCGCGACCATCGGGTCGCAATAACTAAGAGAGACGCAGGAGGAGATCGCTCCTCCTGCGTCTCTGTTGGCGGCAGCAGCGTACGGATCGGACGATCCGTGCAGCTCCTGCCTTCCTACAGACAGCACGGAGGGCAGAGAATGCCTTCGGGTTGTCTGTGACGTCACGATGCCCGGCCGTGCCCTGTGGGCATGTCCCGGAATCGTGACTGACAGTTGTCATAGGAACCAGTCATAGCAACAAGCTATGCACTGATTCCTATTGAATGAGAGATCTAAAGATCTCTCATTCAAATCCCTAGGGGGAAAATGTAAAAAAAATAATGTAAAAAAAGTAAAAAAAAAAAGGGGAAAAAACAGAAAAACCAAAAAACACGAAAAAAAAAATTTAAAAAAATCGTTACACCCCCCTTTTTCCCCTTTACAAACGCCAATCCCCCAAAAAAAAAATCAAAAAAAAAATAAAGTCCCCATATTTGGTATCCCCCGCCGTGCATAAAAACCTTTCCCCTATAAATCTGTCATTTTTTTTTAAACCCAAACGGTGAACGCCGAAAAAAAAACAAAAAAAAAATTCACGGGAATTAAGTTTTAATTGTTCATCCCCCCAGACAAAAATTTGGAAAAAAAAAGCGTTAAAAAAACCCCTAGTAACGCCAAAGTTGTCCCCTTTAAACGTCATTTTACCCCCGCAAAAAAAGTCCTTATAAAAGGTTGTATAAAAAAAATTTAAAAATGTTTAGCTCTGGGAATTTGCGTTGAATTAATATTGTTTTACCCCACAAAAAAACACTTTTATTTTTTTTTTAAATTTCTTAAACAAAAAAAAAAACTTTTTAAAAATAGGGTATCGCCATAATGTAGGCCCCAAAGAGTAAAGTTTAACTTATCACGGATACTGCCGGTGAACCTGTTAAAAAAATAAAAAAAAAAAACACTACTGGGATTGCAGTATTTTTTTCCCACCCTGGCCCCAAAAAAATGGTTTTTAAAACCCGATAAAAAAACCCCTTGTCCCCCAAAAATGTTTACAAATAAAAACGTCAATCATCTCCAAAAAATCGTCCCCTACCGCCCCCAAAGCACAAAAAATTTAAAAAATTTTTATGGCTTTCAGACTATGGCGAGGGAAAAAAAAAACGTTTTTTTCCCTTTGGTTTAAATTTAAAAAAATTTGTTTTTATTGTATAAAAGCAGTAAAAAAATTAAAAAAAAATATACTTTTTGGGGGTTATCGGTGTAAATCTTTATTGACCGGTTTTGAGTAAAGTAAAATGTCATATTTTTACGTACAGGGGCGCTATAAAAAAAAAAAAATAAAAAAACCTAAAAGATTGCTGTTTTTTTTTAAAAAAACATTAAACAAAAAAAATTGCATCATTTTTCCCCCAAAATGGTCCCAAATAAAAATTAAACTCATCCGCAAAAAAAACAACCCCCATACCAGCTTGCCCCACACAAAAAAAAAAAGTTAGGGCTGTCAGAATAGGACAACAAAAAAAAGGAAAAATTTTTTTTTAGCCCGGTTTTTCCCTACTGTTTTTAAAAATTTTAATAAAACAGAAAAAACTATATAAAATTTTTTTTCATTGAAAATTTGTACCGACCCCATAGTAAAGTTTCACATCATTTTAACTGCACGGGGAAGGCTGAAAAAATTGAAACTCAAAAAAACAATGACCCAAACTGCTTTTTTTCCCCCACACATTTTATTGCCCAAAAAAAAAAAAACTAGGGAAACACCTGTAAATCCAAAATGCACAGAAACCCCCTTGATGAGTTCCATGATTGGTGTGGAATCCAAAATGGGGCGATTCTGGAAGGTTTGGGCCTTTGTTTTGCAAACTTTGGGGGCTTTGAAAATGGGGACATGGCCCCCCCAAAATCTGCCGTTCCAAAAGAAAAATGGGCTCTCCCCCCCCTTTAACCGCCCTGCCATGCCCCCCAAAACAGCATTTTCCCCCCAACATGTAGGGGATTGCCGAATTCAAAGGGAAATTTGGGCTTAACAAAGTTTTGGGGTTCTTTTTTCCAGGTTCCTTTTTATTTTATAAAAACTTTTTTTAAGCTAAAATTGCGGGATTTTGGGAAAAAATTTTTTTTTTTAAAATTTTCACACCCTTTAAAGCTAAAAAAAATTTGTGAATAAACCTTTTGGGGTTTATATACTCAATCCCAACCCTGGATATTTTTCCCTTAAAGGGGGTTTGTATTTTCCAAAATATGCGGTTTTATTTAGGGGTGTTTATTAAGTTTTAGCACCCTTAGGGGCCCCCAAAACCCTTAAAATGGCGCCAAAATTAAAATGTTTTTGGAAAATGAGCCCCCGATTTTCCCTTTGGTGCTCCTTCCCTTTTTTGGGGTTATGGTTTTAGCCCAAAAAATTTCACTAGGGCAAAAAAATATGGGATATCTCTAAAAACGGGCAGACCTGGGGGAATTTTTATTAAGTTGGGATTTACCCAGTTTTTATTTACCGGTTTTTCCAGGAATAATGGGATAAATATTTGGAAAAAATGCCCCAAAAAAAGTGAAATTTTGACATTTCCCCCCTCCAGTTTGGGTTTAATTTTTGTGAAAATTCTAAAGGGGTTTTCAAACTTCCTAAAAGTGTTGTAAATTTCGGTTTTAAGGGGGCTAGTTTTCAGATGGGGGTCACTTTTGGGGGGATTAACATGAGGCCCCCAAAGCCCCCGTCAGAAACTGGAATTGGTCCCTTTAAAAAAAAATTTTATTGCAAATTTTTTTTGAAAAAAGTGAGAAATTGCTACTAAATTTCTAAAAACCCTTAATGTTTGTTAAAAAAAAAAAAAAAAACATTTAAAAAATTATGCCAAAACCCATAGTGGAAAAATGGGGGGATGCTGTTATAAATATTTTGGGGGTAATAAATTTTCTGTCTTGCACGCAGGGGAAAATTTTTCAACTTTCAAAAAACGCTAATTTTTTCCAAATTTTCATTGGGAAAATTTTGATATTTTTTACAAACAAACAAGGATTGGGGATTGGATAAAAATTTTTTAAATTAATTTTTTTAAAATAAAAAGCAAACAAAAAAAAAAAAAAAAAAAAACAAAAAAAAAAAACAAAAAAAAAATTTCTTTTTATTTTTTTTTTCAACGGAAAAGGAAAAAAAAAAACAAAAAAAGCAAAACCAAAAAAAAACCTTAAAAATTTGGGGAATTTTAACATGGATAGGTAAAAGTGTCAAAAGTTATTTCACATAAAATTGAACATGTAGATTTCAAAAAATAGGGCTGTGTCAGGAAAGGTTTAAAAAAGGGTGGGTCCTTAAGGGGGGGTTAAAAATTTTTTTCCTTTGTTGGGAAAATTTTATCTGATGAGCCCTTTTTATGGGTTTTAACTTCTTCATTTTCCTCAACTTTCCCCTAAAGTGTGTGGCCACCTTTACCCCTTTCCATTTCTTATTACCTTTGGTCCATAGAGATCAATGACATTTATGAGCTCAATAATGACCCAGTATCCTGTCAATAATAATAACACATGTAATTACAGGTAATTATTACATGCTTGTGCTTAGCTGACATGAAAAGATTTTAAAATATTGTAAAAATTCCGCTTAAACGTTTCCAGTAATATCCTCCAAGCTATGAAGATATGAAATGATCACGTTCAGTGCGCCATTGAGCAAAGATTTAAAGCCAACCCATTCCCTGGTTGGGCCCTTTGACTTAGATTGTTTTAAAGGTTTGTAAAAACCCGAAAGTGATTTTCCATTTTACTCCACTTTAAGGGGAAAAGGATGGGCCCCTGGGGGAAAAATTTAAAAAGGGGGGGGCTAAAATGCGAAAAATTTAGGTGAAAAAAAATTGGCCCTTATACATAAAAAACCCAAAAAAATTTTTTCCAAAATTTCAAAAATCCAGATAAAACCCCACATAGGGCCATTTCCAATACCACTACATAGTGGCTCAATTAAAATTTGAAAGGGTGTTACTGATAACAACCAAATTTTTCAAAGACCCCTTTATACCAAAAAAGGCCAGCATGACCAATAATACCACTGTACAAAGACCAACATGACCAATAGTACCCTGTTAAAGGCCCCAAAAAAATCAATAATACCACTATATACTGCCAGCATGACCAATAATACCACTATATACTGCCAGCATGACCAATAATGCCCCTATATTTTTGCCAGAAAGGCCCCAAAAAATCCACCCGTTTCAAAGACCGGGATGACAATAATTTCCACGTACAAAAAAACCCGGGATGAACCCCAAAAATATTTCTACATTAGGCCAAATTTAACCCAAAATAAACCCCTAATTTTACTTTCCAGCATGACCAAATAAAAACTATACAAAGGCATCTTTAGAAAAAATTTCCCTTTCTACTTAAGGCCAGCATTATCAATATTATCGCTATACCAGGGGGCCAAAAAATTTAAAAATTTAAAAAGTGATTAAAAAATTTTTCAACTAAAACTCGTAACTGAACATAATGCTCTATACAAAAAAAAAAACAACAATATTACCAATTTTACCAGTATGAAAGGCCCAGATAATAATGCCACACTATGACCACTACTATTACTGCTACATAGTGACTCAATAATACTAGCGTGCTGTTACTGAATAGTAACCACTGTACAAAGACCTGCGTTACCAATAATACCACTGTACAAAGACCAGCATTGCCATTCATACCGCTATACAAGGCCAAATACTACCACCACATCAGATAAGTCGCTGTTCCAGGGATTTTTGGAGTCAGGAAGGAATTTTTCCTCTTGTTTTTTTGTTTTTTTCTCTCTGTTCATGCAGGAATAAAGTGGCCATTAGCCAATAGCAGAGAGAGCAGCAGGGCAGAGAGCCGATGGCTTATAAGGATACAGTGCACAGTTATTGGGGCACTTTGAAAAAGTTCAAGAGTCCAGACAGCACTCCCCCCTAGGCGGCCAGGTGCAGAGTCTGGTTTTATTTAGAAGGTCTGATCTGGAGCCTTTATTTATTTAGAGTGTTTAGTCCTGAGTATGTTTATTTAGGAGGTCCAGTTTGGGGGCTGTTTTAGTTTGGGTGGCCCCTCATCTGGGGGCATTTATTTTACAGGTCAGACTTGGGCACTCTATTTATTTAGGGGTTTGAACTGGAATCTCCATTTGAATAGGAGTTCTGTACTTGTCTTGAGGATCTGGTCTGCGGTCTCATTTTTGTTTCCTGGCTTTTATCCTGGGTCTGTGTTCTGTAAAGAGGTCTGGGGCAACTTTTCTATTTAGGGGCTCTGGTCTGGGGCCCGTATCCATCTACTTGGTCTGGGTCAGTATTATTTTAGGGGGTCCTTTCTGGGATCTGTATTAGTTTCCAGGGGTCTCAAACTGCGGCCCTCCAGCTGTTGGGAAACTTCAACTCCCATCATTCCCACTGTTATAGATTATATAAATGCATGATGGGAGTTGTAGCTTCCCAACAGCTGGAGGGCTGCAGTTTGAGACCCCTTTAGGGGCAATGGTTTGGGGGCTGTATTCACTTGAGAGGTCTGGGTCATTATTTGTATTTAGGGACCTTTATTTATTCACTCAGTCTGCTGTGGGTCAATATTACTTTAGAAAGTCTGTATTTGTTTAACTGTTTGATTCGGAATCAGCATCTGTTTAGGGGCTCTGTACTTGTGTAGAGGCTCTGGTCTGTGGTCTGTATGTTGTTTTCAGCTTTTAGTCTGTGGTGTGCATTCATTTAGAGCAGGGGTGTCAAACTGCGGCCCTCCAGCTGTTGGGAAACTACAACTCCCATGATGCCCACGGTTAGAGATTATACAAATGCATGATGGGAGCTGTAGTTTCCCAACAGCTGGAGGGCCGCAGTTTGACACCTGTGATTTAGAGGGATGATCTGGGGGTCTGTGTTTATTTAAGGGGTTTTGATTGGAGTCTGCTTTTGTTTAGGTCTGTATAGCTATGTCTACACAGCATAGTTACAATACTGACAATATTTTACCTTCGCTGCACCGCGGTTTTCGCAGTGGGTTTTGCACAAAAAAATGCAGTCGGTTATTGGATTTCCCGTCAGCCCTATACATTGAGGCTATGGGAATTGATCAGAAAACAGAACATGTTCTATCTTCTGCTGGACAGCTAGCGGGTTTAGAAATCCTCACTAAAAAAATTGGATTTTCTATTGCAGTCCATGGGGCACTGGTTACAGTAGAATTTTCGGCAGATTCTAAATACTGACTCCACCGTAAATCCGATCAAAAACCTGTGCCGTGTAGACAAAGCCTGTCTGCATAGAGGGTCTGGTCTTAGGTCTGTCTAGGTTTTAGTTTGGGGTCTGTATTGACTTAGGGGCTCTGATCTGTGGTCTGTATAAAGGAGTAGGCCCATTAAAACAAAGGGCGACATGTCCCAATATGCAAGTGCCTTTTTTATACTCAACGCCATATCCTCGATAGAAATGAATTGTAATATACAAACACTAACCACATTATGCGCCGGGCATGACACATTGTTTATGCAGTGAACAAGGGCTGTGTAGCCTGAAACGCGTAGGACTGTGGCCGCCATGTATTTTTTACGGTATTTTTACATGGCACAGGTTGGGAAATCCCGACCGGTATTTGCTCTGTTTCTGGCACGAAAGGGGATGGCCATTCTTCGCAGTTTGCGGTTTCAAACCCTCCCCCATCGCACCGACATGTTCATGTTCCACCCATTTTCGGGCGGAAGAATGAAGATGTTCAATGTTTTTCGGACCGACGGCAGTCTAAGAAACCGTGCTTTGGGGACCACTGCACGGATTTTCCATTAAGGTCCATGTTAAAGATTGACAGACGGTTTACAGACCGCTTTCAAAACCGAAAACCGTCTCTAAATCTGGATGAAAAACCTGACCGTGGGGACAAGCCTTTTCTCTACGGATGCACTTTACATTTTTAATGGATTTTCAATAAAGGTCTTTTTTTAATTTTTCGTTGGTGCTGGATAAACTTTTCCTTTTTTCACGACACATTGTAATTTGCCTAAAAAGGCATATTACATGTAATAGCAATGATACGCTGTGCGCTTCCATAACGTAATGCACCTATCGGGGCCCATTACATACACTAGTAATGATACATTATGCGCCTCCATTACGCAATGCACCTCAATAGGCGCATTACATACACTAGCAATGATACGCCATGTGCTGCGATTGCGCAATGCGCCTTTTTAGGCGCATTAAGTTTACTATGCAAGGTAAACCAGACGCCAGATATTTGAAAGGATCGTACTTTCAGGCGCACTTTACACTGATTAAATGTGTCTAAAATCTGCCGCAGCAACGCTAATTTTCCAACATCTCGCCCAATATGTGCACTTCTGTGATCTCCCTGATGTCATGTAATCTTTCTTGGGTCACATTTAACTGGCTGGATTTAATACTACATCTCTCTCTTTTATGGTCCTATAGGAGTTTTGTCCAGAAACTTCCACAGACCTTGATCAAATTTTGGAAATATGAATTCTGAACACACATTTTGCAGAAACGCCCCACACCTTCCTCAAGTGGGAAATTCCCATTCCCTGCAGCTCATCATGGCTGATGCCAGTGTCCAGCAGTCTGGAAATAAGTTGTCTGCAGGAGGCGAGGGGAAAACAAAGGCCAATCTCTGTGACCCTGCACTGCGGAGTGACAGCTGACAGATTCCATCACATGGACGTGGGTAAACAGGTTTATAGCACAGTAAACATAGGCTGTGGGTCACTTTAGGTAGGAGTGCAAAAGGCTAGATTATCTGCAGAGCTGATGCCAGTGTGAAGGGGGCAGTGATATAACCTCTAATATTCTTACAGACACAAATCCTCTATTTTCAGGATCTCTGCATTTGTCAGTGAATAGAAATAGCCCTCCCTCACAATCGGCCGTGCACTTGTGTCAGTTTGAAATGATCAGGGCGGTTTTCTTCTTCTCAACAAGAATGTTCCTATTCAATTACAGCAAGCAGAAATGACAAGGAAGCAAATAGTACAGGGAGTCTCCGGGTTAAGAACAGGATAGGGACTGTAGGTTTATGCTTTAAAGAGTTGTCTCACTACATTGCTTCATCTCACCTCAGTCCTGTTTTATTGCTTTCTTTTTTTGATTCAGAGGCGTGTTTACTGGCTTCTATTAGACTGAAGTAGAAGCCAGGTCTATAGCTATAGCAACCAGTGCTGGCAGCCTGTCAGGAGAGATCAAGCAGGTCTGTAGCTATAGCAACCTGAGGAGCTGATGCAGCCCATACAAGAGGGGATAGCTAGGAATAGGTAGTACACTGTTAATGGACACATATTGCAAGTGACTTGTTCTTGCAAGATCTTTAAGATAAAATTCTTGTAGTGAGACAACCCCTTTAAGTTGAATTTGTATGTAAGTCAGAGCAGGTATATTTATTAAATGTATCCGGTGTTGGATAGTGCAGCGAAGAGTTTTTACATTTGTTTTGCTGTCTGTGCCCCTGTTAAGAAGATTTCACCTCATTTTCACCTCATGTGCTGCTGTGGCATGCTGGAACTTGTCGGTCCTTTGCTACTATCCGCTGTGGAATATGGATCTACAAGTGCCAGCATCCCACATAAGCCTCCGTTTGTAACTAGGTGCAAGTCGAGGACTTCTTGTATATATGTTGATTCCTGTCTCCTTTTCCAGGTTTTCTCCAGAGGCGACACAATGGCCCCATTGTATTCACTGATCGACCATGTGGCTGCAAGAGAGAAATGGTGTGGTGTCTACCTGTGTGTTCTACCAAACTGCAGGTGTTACATCAGTCGGACGTCATTTTTATTAGATTAATTGATACCAATGTGCAGATTTACTATATGGGAACGTTGGGGGACTGTGAGATCAGTTCTGGAGGCCATATTGGTGGGTAACCCACTTTTCCAGACACAAATAGAAAAACTGCTGGATCATAAGTCATGAACTGTCACCTTACTTATCAAAGCAACTGTGGTCATCCAACCCAACCCTGGCCCCTAGGACAGCATCAGTGAAAAACTATTCCGCTCTGCAGAGCCCAATGGGATATTGTCACAGAGACCACAGGAATATAAGAACGGAAATATATACCGGAGGTTATTGTAGATATAGGAAAAACGCATGGTAGTGATCATTTAAGGGTTAACTGCTGTAACGTCTCAACCCCCTGGGGCCTTGCACAGCCCGAAATACATGTGTTACTTAAACTTGTACACATGGAAAAAGCTCCAGATGCTTTCACAAGAGCAATACGTGGTAACTAGTAAGAAGTGAATGTTTATAGAAAGCAGATGGTGCAGGATCGTTACATATATACTATGTGTACTGTAGCTTTAAGGCGGATTTCCATTGACTTGACCATAAAACAATGTATGTCTTAAATGGAATATAACGTTCCTCATTAGGGAGAGGTATTATGTAGGTGTGTGGAGACTCATACCCCATCAGTCACTCCATTGAAATTTAAATATTTTCCAAAGGGCTCATGGGAAAAGAGCTAGGACTGCACAGTGTCACCTGTTGGATGTAGCAATGCTCAATTCACATCTGACTCGCTGAGCCTTGCAATGTGAATGGGATTAGAGCCAACCAGATATTCATCTGCAGACAGCTGTTTTGCGTGGTTTGCCCCTCATCAGTGCAGAGTAGAGTCCTAGTTGGCTAGGTAAGAGGCTCTAGGGGTAGCTTGAAAATGGTAATGTTCCTCATTAGGAAGAGGCACCATGTAGAGACTTGTATACCATTGGTCACTCCACTGAAATTTCAATATTTTCTAAAGAGCTCATGAGAAATGAGCTAGGATTCTGCCTCGCCACCTGTTGGAAATAGCGTTCATCAATTTACATCCGACTTAGCGAGCCTTGAAATGTAAATGGGATTAGAGCCAAATCATATATTCATTTGCAGACAACTGTCTTGAGGTGTATGCCCCTCATCAGTGCAGAGTAGAATACTGGTTGGCTGGGTGAGAGGCTCTAGCGGCAGCTTAAAATGGGTAACGTTCTTCATCACGGAGAGGCACCATGTAAGTGCGTTGAGACTTATACACCATTAGTTGCTCCACTGAAATGGTATGAGAAAGTCTAAAACACTATGATCATTGATTTATGCAGAGATTGTAATGGGAGATATCTAGGTAATGCCCCGCCAGGAACTTCCTCCTCAATAACTACTACAGAGATAAAGTTTCTAGGATTTTTTTTTAGTTGGGATGTAGCTATTTTTGCCATCGGGTCCCAAAGTGTGTCTGTATGTCTTGCTGGTCTCAATGGGAAGCATAAAGGTCTTGACCAGGGGCGTAGCTATAGGGGGTGCAGAGGTGGCAGTCGCTACGGGGCCCTGCAGCCTGAGGGGGCCCAAATGTCCTCCTGCCACAAAAGGAGATACCAGTATTGTAAGTGGCACATTGTAGCTGGGGGCCCATTTCACTTTTTGCACTAGGGCCCCGGAGCTTCAAGTTACGCCTCTGGTCTTGACAGTCGGATAGCCATGACAATGACTGGCAGGGACACGAAGGAAAAGGGGCCTGGAAAACATGTACCACTTATAAAAAGCCTGTAACGGCTTAGAGTAGTGTATCCACTGGACCACCGCAAGCGGTAGTACAGGCCCTGCCAGGGAGCGGAGACTAAGCGGGTCCCAGTATTCACCAGAGCCCGCCACAAAGCGGGATGGACTTGCCGCGGCGGGATTCCACCAGGTCACTACTCCTGATGTGACTTACCTGCGGCGGTAGCCGAGGTGCAACGCAGTACAGAATCGGCAGGCAAACTCGTAGACGGGGACAAGCCAGAAGGTCAGGGCAGGCCGCGAAGGTTCGAGGCCGAAGGACAAGAGCAAATGGGACTGGTACCTGGAAAAGGCTAACCGGACTTCAAGAAGGCTTTCTCGCATAGGTACAGGCACTATGGATTTGGCAGGGGCATGCCAGAGGTGGAGCCATTAAATAGGGTCAGCGTCCGGCAACAACAAATTACTGGCGCGCTGGCCCTTTAAATCTAAGAGAGCCGGCACGCGTCCCCGCTACTTATGGCGCGTGCGCCAGGAGGCGGACATGAGGAAGCAGGAGCATGGTGAGGTAAGCAGATGCGCCCAGAAGAGCGAGTGCGCCCGCGGCCTGATATGCAGACCGCGGCACCACTCGCTCCCGGTGCAAGGGGACCAACGGGGGCACGAGTGCGCCTGCAGCCCAACCTGCGGGCTGCGGCGCAACTCGTGACAAAGCCATTCACTAAGAAAGGAAAAATATATCATAGGACTCCATACACAAGCTCAAGAAGGGTTTAGATGCCCTCTTGAAAATGTAATATTACAGGTTATGGATACTAGATTCTGAAGATCAATCCAAGGATTATTCTGGTAGCCAGGTTTGAAGTCAGGAAGGAATTTTTCCTGTATGGGACAATTGACATCTGGTTTTTGCCTTCTTCTGGATCAACACTGTAGGGTTATAATTTCTGAAAAGATCAGGTACGGTTGGCACTCTCATAAGTAAGAATAAAACAAAGTCTTTATTTCTTGTAGTTAAAAAATACAGAAAACACCCAAGTCTGGGTCCTTGACTCTCTGGTCTGAAACGCGTAAGTAAGGAAACTTGGGTGTTTTATGTATTTTTAAACTACATGAAATAAAGACTTGGTTTCATTCTTGAGTGCCAACCGTACCTTATCTTTTCTGGAATTGAAAGTCAGATGAAAAGTCTGCAACTCATGTTGGGCACTTTGTAAATTATAACGCACTGAGGATCTCTATGCACCATCAGGAGTCAAAAGCACTAAGACCCGTTTGGGTCTTTCCTTTTGACTGTGGGGATATAGGTTGGACCTGATGGACCTGTGTCTTTTCCCAACATTATCTATGGTTATTGTAGCCAGATAAATGAAGAACAGTAAGAACAGGCAGGAAATGGTTACCTACAATTAAGTCATTGGTGTCCATCTTGTCCTATTGTGAGGGCCTCTAGTATGGCCTTTGACGCCTGCAAAGCATTGCACATAAAATTCAGTACCTAACAAAATGATAGGCATGGACGCCTATAAGTAGCAGTCTACTAGTGTAACTTTATGTCCCATGTGGAATCCGGTTCTTCTTTGTGTGATAAATAAAGGGGCTGATTGGTTGCTTTAAGCTCTGACTGGTTGCTATGGGCTCTGACTGGTTGCTATGGGCTCTGGTTGGTTGCTATGGGTACTGATTGGTTGCTATGAGCTCTGATTGGTTGCTACAGGCTCTGATTGATTGCTATGGGCAACAAAGACAGTCTTACTGCTAGGCAGTTTTCGTACATAAGACCCATAAAGAGCAGTTTACTAGTCTATTTATGGCCCATGTGTAGTGCAGTTCCTCTTAGGCCCCATTCACACGGCTTATTCAAACCGGAATTGCGAGCCGGATTGCGCTCGCAATTCCGGCTTGAATAAGGGGCGGGGGCGCGGCCCGCCGGCCCCATAGACTTCCATTATCCACGGCGCGTATTGCGCCTGGATAATGTGCATGTCACTTTCTCCACGCCCGGCGGATTCGCCGAGCGGGGAGGAGCGACGGAATCCACTGTTCTCTATGAGAACGGTGGATTACCGTAATGACTGTGACGGATTGGCGCCGTACTGAAGTGCAAAACCGGCGCGCAGTACGGCGCCAATCCGCGCCGAAATAAGCCGTGTGAACACGGCCTAAGTGTGAAATACTGAGTGATGGTGGCAGTGGTCAGTCCCCAGCATAGATACCTGAATAAAATTAATAAGTTATTTTTGTTGTGCCTGAATACACACTTTAATAGTAAACATTTATTGTTATGGTTTAGGACACCCCGTTTAATTTATCTGATAATACACTGTCACCGTGTTTTGGATAAAGTCCAATATTCAGTAAGAAGGAAATAGATATAATTAAGTCAATGGTGTCCAACTTGGCATAGTATGTGGGCCTCAGATATGCCCATGATCCCTGCAGAGAGCTGGACATAAGCTTTAGTCAGGAACAAACCAAACAATAGACAAGTGCGCACATAGGGCCACATGTATAAACCTGTTTAGGTCTAAAACTCATTCTTTTTCCCATAGAAACCTATGGGCAAAAAAGTGAGTTTTAGACCTAAACAGGTTCATACATGTGGCCCATAAAGAGAAATTCGCTAGATCATATCTATGGCCCATGTTACCTCCATATGTTTTGGGAATAAGTTCTAGAGAGGGACCAGTAAATGGTCCTGTAGCCATGAGTATCCTGACTGGGACACAGAGAAAACAGAGACGGATGAAGTCTACATTTGTCTAGGGTCTTTATACATTATAATCTGGGGTCTGTATTGATGTAAGGGCTTGTTCACATGGAGTTTACACTCCGTGTTACAAGTGCTTTTAGGATCCGTCTTGGGGTCCGCTCTGTCGGTGTAAACTCCATGTGAACAAGCCCTAAAGTGTCTGGGGTCTGTGTTTCTTTAGGGGGTTTAGGTTGCCATCTGCTTTTGTTTAGGGGGTCTGTATTTGTGTAGAAGGTCTGGTTTTGGGACTGTATATATTTTAGTCTGGAGTCTAACTTGATCTAAGGGGTCTGGTCTGGGGTCTGTGTTTATTTAGCAGGCTCAGGTTGCCATCCCCTTATGTAGGGGGTCTGTATTTGTGTAGAGGGCCTCGTTTTGTCTATGTCTACACTGCATAGCATTGTATTTTTGGCGCTTTTAGGATTTTAAAAGCGGCGAAAATATGATCGTTGGTGCAGCCCCATAGACTACAATAGAAAAAACAACCTGCAGTCTCCACAGGTAGTTTTTTCTACAATAGTCTTTCGGCACCGGCATATTATACAACATGTTGTATAATACACCGCCGCTTTTAGTTTTCTTGCCGTTGTATGGACAACGTAAAAAAAACGAGAATAGACCACGGTTTTTGCGCAAAACGTGACAAAATCCACAGTCCTGCATCAGAAAAAAAAATAGTACATTTTGGCCATTTTTTGTCCAATACAGTGTAGCCATAGACTTTGGGTCTGGGGTCTGCTTATTGTTTCCAGGTTTTAGTCTAGGATCTGTATTGATTTAGGGAATCTGGTCTGGGGTTTCTGTTTTCTTAGAGGGTTAAGAGGTCTGTATTTGTGTAGAGGGTCTAGTTTTGGGTATGTATACATTTTTGTCTGTGTTCTATATTGATCTAAGGGGTCTAGCCTAGGGTCTGGATTGATGTAAAGGGTCTGGGGTTTGTATTTAGGGGGATTAGGTTGCCATCTGCTTTTGTTTAGGGGTCTGTATTTGTGTAGAAGGTCTGGTTTTTGGACTGTACATATTTTAGTCTGGAGTCTAAATTGATCTATGGGGTCTGGTCTGGGGTCTGTCATTATTTATGGGTAACCGACGGCAAAATCGGGAAAAAAATGAGCTGTGTAGACTACAGGTCGTTATTTCTATTAAAGTCTATGGGGGACATGTCTGAAAACTGTCTGGGTCTAAGACTTTTCTTGTTGCCCATAGCAACCAATCAGCGTTCCCCTTTAATTTCATATAGTGCTCTAAAGAAATTAAAAGGGAACCCTGATTGGTTGCTATGGGCAACAAGAAAAGTCTTAGACCAAGACAGTTTTCAGACATGTCCCCCTATGTGTTGCTTAAACAGTCAGATTTTCAGCGGTTTCAAAATACGAAAACCGCTGAAAATCTGACCGTCTTCATGTGCTGTGTGGACTTTGGGATCCTGGTCTATAAGGGGCCGTTCACACGGCACAGGACAAATACCGGCCGGTATTTGTCCTGTTTTGCGGCCGTCCCCACGGCTGCGGGGGGGACGGCTTTATCTCCGCGATGAGCGGAGAACAGCCCTCCCCCCTTCCATTGAGATGCCCATCTTCCGTCCGGTTTCCGGACGGAAGATTGTGCATGTTCAATGTTTTGTCTCCGGTCCGCCGGTGACAAAACCGCCGGGCGGAAAACCCATGCAGTGGGGACTGCTGCACGGGTTTTCCATAGAGCACAATTGTGCTCATTTTCGGCCGCTTTTTCAGGCGGTCTGAAAAACCGCAAACCTGCTGAAAAACCGGCCGAAAAACCGTGCCGAGTGGACATGCCATAAGCCTCTGACTGCTCAGCAGGATGCCGCCAAGCTCCACTAGAAAATAACATCCTCTTAAACCAAATTGATAATTGTAATCCACTAATGACTGACTAATATGACTCCACATTCTTCCACATAAAGTATAGCAGCCACTAAGGGCATCGAGTTTCAGTTCAGTCAACACGAACGAGGTGGGAAATATTTTGGCTCAGTTCTAATGTTCCACATCGGTGCCAGCTTTTCTGTCACAACTTTGGTTGCAATGCCATCCTCACCAAGTTAAACAGTAAACAGCAAGCAACGTTTCCTGGAATTTCTCAGTAAAAGCAAAAAACATGAAAGCTTAAAGAGAAATTTCACTTTCGTCACATACATGGGTGCAGTCAGAAAAACAGGAAAAAAAAATACTAAAAGTCTTTATGTATGAAAACTGTCTAGCTGTAAGACTGTCTTTGTTGCCCATAGCAACCAATCAGAGCTCAGCTTTCATTTCATATAGTGCTCTGGAGAAATAAAAGTTGAGTGCTGACTGGTTGCTATGAGGTCTGAATGGTTGCTATGGGCTCTGATTGGTTGCTATGAGGTCTAATCGGTTGCTATGGGCTCTGATTGGTTGCTATAGGCAATCCAAAAACACAAATAATGGTATAAATCCTAGGAATAAAATATAACTTTTAATGATACACTAATAAAAATATACAAAAATATACACTACACTAACTTAACAGAAAAACTGACCCTAATCGAAACTGACTACCTATAGCACATGGGAAGATCGCCCTAATAAGGACGTTCCCAATCAGGAACCTATCTAAACTGTACCCTAACACTAGCTAAAGAATATTACTAATAATCCAAAATACACGATAATTAACTAGTGAGAAACAATGTGTTAAACATCAAATATAACACACCACTTTCCTACGCATTTCTCCCCAAAAAATGAATGGGGTTCATCAGGGAAAATAAAGGGTGGTGTACAAACAATGGGTAAATGCATAGATAATATCTAGAAACTAACGACCCTCATAATCTCAACAATAATACCAGGGCTGCTTGTGTAAGCAATGCTCATTTAAGGTAAGGTGCTGTTAAAGGGGTTTTGCCACCAAGTGAGTTCCTTACCTCTTATCTGCCCAGGAATAAGATAAACAAATCATGAACTCTGCAATGGTGAGAGGGAGGGGGTGAGCAGAGAGCGGGGAAGAAGGGAGCGTCTGCAATGTTTACTCAAATAATAACATTACAACCAGTGGATTGTCTATATAGCAGAAAGCCTCATACACTGCACCTTCTCCCCAGCCCCTTGCAAGCTATTTCATGTTCTCTGTCAACAGATAAGAAGTGCAAACACGCAAGCGCGGCCAGATCAGCTCCTGTCAAGTGTCCCGGTCGTGTCTAATGTAAACTTTCAGGAAACTAAGGGGCACTGAGCAATGCTGTAGCTCTCACAGGCTTCACTTTTTTTAATCACATATATTTAGAAAAGTGATTAAATACCCATTTTGGAGGATCCCACGTAAACATTACATAGTGGCAAAACCCCTTTAAGGAGACAAAGTCAAGAGCCCTTTCTTGTGCAGAAAGTTTTTAACAAACAGGGCTTGTCCCTACCGCATGGTATTTTGGTCTGTTTTTCAGATGGTTTGTGGTTTTAGAAACCGTCTGAAAACCAACAAGCAACGTTCCACATAGACTTTAATAGAAAATCCATTCAGCAGTCCCCACTGAAAGGATTTTCCGCCAGTTTTTTACACCATCAACGTTCCAAAAAACTTAGACCATGTTCATTCTTCTGCCCAAAAACCGGGCAGAACATGAACATGGCTTGAATTCTCAAACAGCGGACAAAAGCCGTCCCCCTACATGCCAAAAAAAGACAAAATACCAGTCTAAATGTAAAAATATACTAGTACAAACTCTTAAACGCATATGATAGATTCCTTCTAAAAAGCGATATAAAAAATGAGAACCATGCGTTTCGCCCCATGGATGTGCAATTACAAGTCCTGGAGAACCCCTTTAAAAATACAGCCTAAGCAGACCGTTAATGATGACCATCATGACATGGGGATGGCATACATATTAAGTAGTTACACCCCACCTAGACTTCCTTCTGTGGCTATATAGCACCCCTTTAACACCCAGGTTGACACTGGAAAGTATGGTCATGTAACGACCAACCTTATCTCAGAACTGTGACTGACAGAAATATTGTCTATGGTGTTGTCAGGCACTATGTCCTGAGCAACCAGTTGCACTGAGATGAAGGCAAAACAGAGCAAGAAGGTGTCCAGTACTGACACTCTGTTAGGGTGCTTTCACACGGTGTGATTTCGGTGCAGTTTTTTTGCTGCGTTTTTTGTGCAACAATGTATATCATTAATTTGTGTACCTTCATGCACCAAAAAAGCATACAAAAAAACACACCAAAACCGCCCCGTGTGAAAGCACCCTTATATAACTTTCTGGTAAAAGGGAAGTAACAACTTCTTTAAAAATATACACCCTCATTTGCTAATCCTAGTAAAAAAAATATTCAGCCTTTTAACCAGTGTCAGACTGGGGTGTCCGGGGCCCAACAGTGGAGTTGATTCTTGGAGTCCACCAGTGGAGTTGATTCTTGGGGCCTACCAGTGGAGTTGATTCTTGGGGCCCACCAGTGGAGTTGATTCTTGGGGCCCACCAGTGGAGTTGATTCTTGGGCCCACCAGTGGAGTTGATTCTTGGAACTCACCAGTGGAGTTAATTTTTGGGGCCCAACAGTGGAGTAGATTATTGGGGCCCACCAGTGGAGTTGATTCTTGGAACTCACCAGTGGAGTTGATTCTTGGAACTCACCAGTGGAGTTGATTCTTGGGGCCCACCAGTGGAGTAGATAATTGGGGCCAACCAGTGGAGATGATTCTTGGGGCCCACCAGTGGAGTTGATTCTTGGAAGCCACCAGTGGAGATGATTCTTGGAAGCCACCAGTGGAGTTTATTCTTGGGTCCCACCAGTGGAGTTGATACTCGGGGCCTACCAGTGGAGATGATTCTTGGGACCCAAAAGTGGAATTGATTTTTGGGACCCACCAGTGGAGTTGATTCTTAAGGCCCCCCAAATTTGGGATAAATTCTTTTCCCACCGGGTGGGTTGATTTGGGCGGGGGGGGGGGGGGAATATAGGATTTTGTTTTCCTGAGTCCCAAAAAAAGTGAAGTTGATTTTGGTGCCCCCCAAAGTGGGTTGTTTTTGGGGGGCCCCCCCACCAGGGGAATTAAATTCCTGGGTCCCCACCAGTGGAATTGTTTCCCGGGGCCCACCATTTGGTTGAGGAATTTGATTCCGGGGTCCCACCAGTGGGAAAATTGTTTTCCCCGGGTCCCCCCAAAGTGGGATTGATTTTTTGGGGCCCTACTGTTTATGACTGCATATAATGCACATGCCTCTTGCTTTCTACCTCTCTTTCTCTGCCTCTCTCACTGAAAGCAGCACCAGGGGGCCACTATTGCCAGGGGCCGATTTGGCTTTCTCCTGTGGGCTAGTCCAAGTCTGCTTCTAACATATACTTTTTGATGTGACAATAAGCTGATCACAGAGTATACTGCTTCAAGAAAGCCCAATGATCAGCTGAAAACTTTAAGGACTTTTTAGCAGGAAGGGTTCTTTTTTTGTCTCCCGGCCCACCAAAAGAAAAAAACAAAGATTACACTGTTATAAAGGGACCTGCCCCAATTTTTTTTTTTATTTTTTAAAATCGAAAACCCTGACCCCTTTATTCTTTTCTTCTTCCTGTTTTTAATTTTTTAAATTGTAGTTTTTCTCAATTCTTCTGTCTGTATACGATTTTGGGGAAACCATCTTCCCTTTCACTGTTTTTAACAGAAAATCAAAAGAGTTTGTTTAAGTAGTTTCATGCACATAGGGGGAATAAACGGGACCTCAGTCCCATTACTTTATAGGAGAGTTTTCCGGCCTTCTTTTGACCGGGAAGAAGTCAGTGTGCAGGGAGGGGGAGCTGTGACATTTCCTATTTTGAACGGTGGTTTCCTGTGATTTTATTTAACCAGTGTAACACGCTTGTGTGATAATAAACCGAACTACTGAAAAATCTTTGTTACAGAACAGGAAGGAGGACATTTAGGGAAAGGGGGGTGGGAAGAAGTCGGGGCGTATTTTTAAAGTTTAAACTCAGATGAAAGGCCCCTTTTTGTTCACGGGAAATGCCCCCGAATCCAGTAAAAAAGGGCGCTTTTTACAAAAGAAGCCCGGGGGGGGCCACTTTTTTAATGCCCCTTATTTCGGGGGGGGCCAATCCCGGGGGGGGGCCCCCCCTTAAAACCCGTAAAAGCTATATTTTAAATAGTTTTTGCTACGGGAAAATTTCAAGGGGGCTTTAAAAAAGCGGGGAAAACGGGTTAAACCCCCTTTCAAAGTGGTTTACCGGGCCCGGGAAATGTCTTCCTATGGGCTAGAATTGCCCCCCTGATTTTTGACCCGTTTTTAAAAATGCGATAAAATTTTTGGCATTTAAGGCCTATTTGGCCAAAAGGGAAAAAAAAAAAGTGATATAAAATTAAAAAAAACAAAACCCAAAAAAATTTCAAAAAAAATGTGATTAAAACCCAATAAGAAAAAAATTTTTTTTGATGAGGGGGAATTTCGAGGGGGGAAAGGACGTGTGGGTGGACTCCTGAAAGAAGGGGCCGGGAAAAAAAGAAAAAAAAAAATTTTTTTGCACCACCCATGGGTTAAAAGAAACTGCACCTCCCGCGGGGAAAACCCCAGCAGCTCCGTCGCGGGCCCCCCAGACAGCCCTGGATTTTTTCTTCCTCCCCCGGGGGGCCCCGGGCCCAGCTGCAGTTTCCCGCCCAGCTCGGGCCTGGGCCCGCCATTTTTCACGTGGGCCGGGAGCAAGAAAAGGGCCCCTGACTTCCCCCGGGGCGCCGCGGGCCAGATTTCCTCTACACCCGGCTGTCACTCCACGGGCCCTTGGAAACCAGGGCTTTTTCGCAGCAGCTTGGGGAAATGGGCCCTTCCAGGACCGGGGACGAGAGAGGGGGAAACACTTCCCAACCATTTTCCAGGTCCCTGCCGCACCCCCCCCCCCGGGCCCATCCTTTTGGGGAAACGGCAGCCCCCCCGGGGGCTTTTCCTTCCTCATACCGGGGGCGGGCCGGACATACGCGGGCCTTGGGCTTGCCCCCGGGGCCCCCAAAATTTCGCCCAACAAGGCTAAAGGGGGGCCCTAACATTGCCTCGGGGAAACAAGGAGGAAATCGCCAAAAGGGGCCCCCTGATGATTCACTACTGGGGACAAAGGGCTCGCGTTTTCATGTTTCCACCCCCTTTCCCCTTCCCAGGGGAGACTTTTCTCAGTTGGCTCTCCTCTTGGCAGGGCTCTCCTGCCCCTTGTGGACACCCTTTTAGCCCTGATTCTCCCGCAATCCCCCGTGGGCCTGAGGGGGATAAATGCAGCCCGGGATGGGATAAAATTGGGGGCTCAAAATCGGGATTTCCCAAGGGGCCCTTCAAAGGGAAGTTTTACCCCCTTGCAAGTTTTTCAAGACTTTTAGCGCCCCGGGTTTAGAGCAGCTGGGGAAATGTTCACGACGTTTCGCCCCAAATATCTGCCCCAAGTCCCCCCTGCCCTATCGGCGAAAAAATATCCACTTTGCAAAAAAGGCCCCAATCTGGAAGATCTGGAAAACCCCGGTGAACCCCCCAAGAAACGTGCGTTTTTGGGGGCCTTTGCCAGGCCCCAGGGGGACGAAAATATACAAGCTACTTGGGCCCTTTTCTTTTTTTCCCAAAATTTTTGGGGGACTCCCCCCCCCCCCTACATTCAAGCGGACTTGGGCCCCAACAGAGCATTGCGCCCGAAGGGGTTAATCTCCAAAACCGGGGGATGTCTTTTTTGCGTTCCAGACCCCAATTAAAGGGAGGGGGGTTTTCCATGGAAAGGGCCAGGGGTTTATCCCTCCTTTTAAAATTTTAAGGGTTCCCTGTCCCAGCTTTTTTCAAAGACCGGGCCTTGGGTCACCCTTCAGAAGCGACGGAAACCTGAAACCCCTCCTTTTTGGCCCCTCCGGGAAAAACCGCTACCGTACGGGTGGAAATTCCCGTTTGCCCCCAATCCCCGCGGGGGGGGCAAATCTCCCAAACGCGAGATCCCCCAGGCCCCCTTGGATTTTCTGCCAAGTCCCCCCAGTTTCCCCAATTTCCCCAAATGGGACGATTGGGACCTTTTTCCCTTTCCTGCTCCCCCTCCTCCCCCGGTATGGCCAAAAGGCTTCTCGGCAGGGGGGGGGTAAGGCTGGTCACCCCCTAAAACTACCCCCAAAGCCTCCCCGCTCTCCTTTTTCGCTGAGGGTTTGCCCACCCCTTTTTGGGACTCAAATGGACACTTTGGGACCCCCCCCCCTTTCTACTGCGGGGGCCAGGTTAATCTTTAAACACCACCTGCCCTGTTTTCTATTTTTAGGCTGTTTTTAGGGGTTATCGTAGTTTAAATATGTATTTTTGCTGGGCTTTTTCTATGGGTTTGGTTGTCGGGTAAACCCCCTTTTATTTTTTGCCCCCTTTTCCATGAAAGGGGGAAATAGACTTTCTGGTTTTTTTCATTTAATATAGGAGGGGGGGGGTTTTTCCCGACTGGAGTTTCCCTTTTTGGGGGGTCCTCCCCTTGGGTTCACTTATGTTTACCCTTTTTCCTTCAAAACACCCCCAAATCCCCCGGACTAGGGGATTGGGGGCCCCGGGGTATCCCTTAAACCCCTCTCTTTTATTTTCCCAAAACACAGTTTGGTTCCTTCGGGATATTTTTTTCTTGTTTTGAATTTTAAGTGTCTGTTTTCTAGTCCTTGCAAAACCCCTTCCCTCTTTTCCCCTTTTAAAAAAAAGTTGCTCAACCCTATTTTAAAGGGTTCCGCACTCCCCCCCGGCCCCCTTGGGTTCCGGTGCCCCCTTTTTTCCTCCTCCCCTAGTTTTTTCCCGGGTTTCCCTCCATCGGGGCCGGGGGCGTTCGCCATGGTTCGGATCCTCCCCTTGAACGTAAAGGGCCTAAACCCTCTAACCTTAAAACGAACCCAGGTCCTTAGGGGAAATGAAAGGAAACTGCGGGTGACATTGTTTTCCTGCGGGAGAGGGCCCCCTTTGGGCTGGGGGCTCTTTTTTTCTTTCGCCGGGCATCGATTCCCGGTAAAGTTTAATGCACGGGCCCCGGGCCGGAAACCCCCCGGGGGTTTAGCTTTAATGGTCTCTGGGGTCACCCCCCTTTCTGCGGGGCCGCAATTTTAAAACCCTTATAAAAGGGGTCTTTTTCCCAACCTACGGGGCCTCTTTTAAAATAATAGCCCTATTTTTTTGCAATGTTTACCACCCCTTAATGTAGCCCCAGTTTATCCTTCTTGAAAAAGGGGTCTTGCAAAACTTCGGGCCCCTTCCTCGGCGCCCCGGGTGGAAGGGGACCTCAACTTAGTTTTCCCTCAGGGGTGATGGATCGCTGTGGGGTAGGGGGGGGGTGCGGGGGGGCCAGCGGGCCCAGAATCTCGGCTGCCCTTTTCGTAAGCTCATCAAGGGGGCGGGGCCCTGTTTATCTGTGGGGGTTTCCCACCCAAAGGGGATAGGGATATCCCTTTTATTTCCCCTTTCCCCACAAACACACCCCCCAGGCGGGAATTTTTTTTGGGAAACCCTAAAACTGCGGGGGTTGACGATTCGGTTATTAAAGCCGATTACCTGGTCGGATCACCCCCGGTCATGGTCGCCCTTGTTTTCCCAGGCCCCCACGGAAAGGTCTTTGGTCTTTGGGGGACTGAACGAGCCCCCTTATAAAAAACCCCACCTACAGAGAAAAGCGGGGAAAAACCCCTTGAAAATCCTACTTTGGGGACTAAATTATGGGTTGGGTTTTGTCCTCGGTGGGTTACCCTGGGGGAGGCTCAAAAGGGCGAAATTTAGGGTAAAGGGCTTTGCCCTGGGCCCCCGGGGTTTAAGAAGGACTATAGTTCGGAAGTCCCCCTTTGGGGAGTCGTTTCTGACAAACAGTGCGAATGTACCAGACAACCAAAACACTGCCCCAAAATTTTTGGGGCACATATTGGGCACCCCAAAAAGAGCTTAAAAATATCGGGGTTTCTTTCAAACCGGGAAAAAATATAAAATTTTCCAAGCAGGGGTTATTTTGAATAGGGAAAAAACAAGGGCGCACACAATGTTAGTAGAAAACCCTAAAAGTTGGGCCCTGTTTTCCTCTATCCGGCAGGGCCCCAAAAATGGGGGAAGGCACTCTTTTTCTACGACCCCAAAATCGATTGCAAAAAATTTTCTCGGGATTTTTTTTCCAAGTTTAAATCCCCTTCCATCAGAGTTTCCCCGGGGCAGGAGGTGGGGCCCCAAAAAACTTTTTTTGGTTTTTTCTTACGTCACCCCCCCCCCCCAGGCCCCCCGCCAAAAGCACTGACTTCCTTAATGCCCCTATCAAAAACGGGGGGAGCTTTTGGGAGGTTTTAAAGGGAGCCCCCTTTTAAAGGGAAAGGGCCCCGGGGCCGGGGCCCCTTCCCGTACCAATATTTTAAACCCTTTTTGCGGAGACCCGGGGACCCCGGTTATGTTGTCTCTCTTCAACCCCTTTCCCTTGAGGGCTCCCTTAAAAAAAAAACCTTTTCCCAATGTCACAATCAAAACCTCACGTTTATTCAAAAGGAAAGGGAAGGACCAGCTGACATGTCGGCTATGGGGGCCTATACCCCTTTCTAAAATTCGGCCCTTAAAGATTTTCCCCAATTTGGGGCCCAATTTAGGTTGGGATTTTATGCCCCTCCCCAGTGGCCCCAAAAAGGGCCCAAATGGTTTTTTTCCCCTCTCCCCCCAAGGGGGGGGAAACACCAAAAAAACTATCGACTTGATGGGAGGTTCTTAATGCTAAATCGGAGCGGGCTTTTTCCCCTCCCTCAGCCTGGACGGGGGAAAAAAAGGCCCTTTTTGACCGGCGGGGGTGGGCCATTCCCTTTTGAAACTTTTTAAAATAATTTTGGCTTCGAGGGCCCAAATTTAGAGGGCGATCAAGGCCTTTAAAACTTCCCCTTCTGCGGCATTTAAAATTTGCCCCCATCACACCTCGGACCTTTCCAGTTTAAAAAATTGGGACGAGAAAAGGGGTTTTGGGCGTCCCCCCCTTCCTGTTTTCCCCTTTCGCTTTAGAGCCCCTAGGGGCAGAAATTAGGGCCCACCCCGGGATTTTAAGGGGGTGGGGGGTGAAAGGAAAGGGGAGTTTAAACTCTCCTTTTGCCGATAAACACCCCTTAACACTAAACAAACCTACATATCTTTCCCCCCCCTACTTTATCCCTTTTAGAGCGGTTAGCTTTTTCTCTCGGGGTAAAAAGGTAAGGGCCCCAAAAAGGGACGTTTCCCCCCCATCAATTTACCCCCGGGGGGAATTAGATCGTTTTTAACCCGAAATTTTTTCCCTCCCTTTTTGGCCCCCCCAATTTCCCTTAAATTTTAATTTTAGGCATTAAATGAAAAAGGGAAATAAATTTGACACCCTCTATAAAGGTTTTTTCCCCCCCCCAATGTTTGGGGAAATTTTAAGTCTCTCCTTTGAAAATTTGGCACTCTCTCCCTTATCTCGTTTTTTGGTGGGGAAATAAATTGGGGGTTTAAAAAGAAATTCTCCCCAAAACTTTATACTTATTTGAGAAACTCCCAAAAACCGGTTCCTTTTCGAGAGCTGAGACCCCTTTTTCGGGCACCCTCCCAAAATTTTTTTTTGGGTCCCAGGGTAGGCAACCGAGTACCCAAAGGATGTCTTAATGACAGTAAGCAGAGGGGGGGTTTGGGGGTTACCCAATTTCCTCCACTCAAAGGGAAAGGCCCCCTTCGCCGTTTTCCCGGCATGGTCGGCCCTAAAGATCAAACCCCAAAATGGAGGGAAGGGGAGGGGTTTTGGGTTTGGGCCCCCCAAATCCATCCTAATTTTTCTCTGGAAATTTCCTAGGCCCCTCCCCTATAGCCCAATCTGTTAGGCCCAATTAGGTTAAATCTTATTTTCTGGAAGACATGTAGAGATAAAGTTCCTTTTTGGTTTTCCCCAGTTTTCTCCAAATGAAAATGTTCTTGTGCACACCTCCCTCCCCCCTATTTTTGGGGGTTTTTCGCTCGACCATGGTTTGGGGCGAGACCTTTTTTCGCATTGGGGAAACATTTTTTTTCCCGGGGGACAGGGGGCCCTTTCCCCTTTTGGGGTTTATTTCCAGGCAACATGGCCTCCCAGCTACTTCAAGATTCCTTTTACCCCCAAATTTTAATCAGCCCGTTTTTCCTTCTCTATGGCAATAGTTTCCCCCTCCCTACAAATTTTTGAGCGCTTGTGCAAAGAGTTGGGGTCTTTTTAAAATTTTTTGGGGGGGGGGCCCCTGATTCCTCTAAATACACGCTGTTGAAGAGGCCTGCAAGGAGCCTAGAATCCCCAAAAATATGATAAAAGGGGAAACCCTTTATCTAGGAAAGGGCGGGGGCCTTACACTACTTGGCGGGTTTTTGGAGGGAAGCGGCCAAGTCTTGGGGTCTGTGGGGGCCCCAAAGGAAATTTATACAAGATCCCCTTTCCCTTCTTTGGGGTACCAAAAGCCCACCTTCTCCACAAGGGGTTTCCCCAAAAACCCATGGGGTCTGCTGGAGAGGGGCCCAATCCCAGGGGAAAACCCTTCCCCACATTTTTTTGGGGGGGGCTGGGGCCCCGGGGGGCCTTTTCTGGAGGGGGGGGAGGGACCTCTTGGGCAAGTTTTGGGGATTTTGGGAGATTCCCCCTCGCCCCCCTTGACGTACTTTTTGGGGGCGGCCCATTTTGAAAAACCTCCCAAGGGTAAAAGCCGGCGGGATGCTGCATGTTTTTCCACGCGGCTAGGTCTATGATTTTTTGGGGAGAGGGAAACCCAAAACTAACCCCCCATGGCTTATTTTTGCCCAGGGGAATTTTGGGGAAACCCCGCCGAAAGGGAGTACCGGGCCCGGCTTTTTCTACATAAGGGGTTTAGCCAATTTGAGAAAGGTAGGGGGCTTTGTGGGATGTGCCCCCCAGTACTGAATGAGTGGGTTGTTATTTTTTCCCCCTTTTTCTTCCTTCCCCCCCCCTTTCCTGTCGTCTAATGGTCGAGGGGTTCTTGTTTGTTCATTTTCCAATAGATTGATTTAAGAAATCATTTTTTTCTTTTGCCCATTAGGGAAAACGTTAGGGGGGCCCCATGGGCCTTTCCCCCCAAAGGCAAAAACCCAAAAGGAGGGCCTCTTGCCTTTGTTTTTTCCCTTCTTTAGAGGTAATGTGGGGAGAGCCTTCCCCGCATTCTTTCCCTAAATTGTCACTGGATTACATGCCCTCCTTGCAGTCCCAAATTTGGTACGGGGGGACACATGATACTGGCAGTAGGAAATTTTTGCAAATTTTTGAAAATCTCAAATTTGGGCTTCCTAGACACAGTACGCCCCCCCAAAATGGGATGTTTGACCCTATGCACTATAATACTTTGGCCCCCTTCTATTTGTGATTAGGTTTTTTTTGGATAGGGTTAAAACGCCTTTGTACTTTGTTAACTCTGTATCCCTTTAGGGATATGATACAGTCGTTTACTTTTATCCCCTGTTTATTGAAAAAAAAATTTTGAATAAAAAAAAAATTACAGTTAAAAAAAAAATTGGATCCTTCCAAATTTTTGGCCATTTGTGTCACCCCAAGGATGTGGGGTGAGAAGCATGAATCTGTACCCGATTTCCCACTAGGAAGGGAATTTTGGGGGACCCCCCCAGCTCCTCCCCCACCTCTTTTAACCCCGGAATTCAATTTAATAGGGAATGAAAACGTGTTTTTGTTACCCAGAGAACCCCTTTGGCTTGGGGGGAAAAAATATCATAGGAAAATCCCATAAAAATTGGGGTTAAAACGTGTGATAGGTGTGGGTCTCACCTCTGAAATCAGCACCTATCTTAAAAACGGGCCCCCAAAAGGTCAAAACATCCCCAACTCTCCCCCCTTTTGGCGGGGGGGGGGGGGGGGGTCCCGTAAACCCCCCCCGGGCCCTCCCGGTTTGTTGGCTTTTCCCTCCCGCCGCCAGCGGGGCAGGGGGGGGGAAAACGCGGGAAGAAGCCTGGGGGCCGCAGGGGCCGCTCAACCCCCCCCCGGGGGTTTTCCACTGACTTTTTAGGGGTAAGCAAAATCAGTCAGCGGTACAGGGAAGGCGGGGGGATCTTTCCCCCCCTTCCTTCTCCCCCTAAAAGTACAGTGCCGGGTGGCGCTGTACATAACCTCACCCGGCCCCGGGGGATGCGCGCGGCTGCACTCAATCCCCCTGCGAGGGCTGAGACTATTTTCAGGGGGCCGGGAGAGGGCCCGGGACTGAGGACCCTGGTGAGGAAAGGGGGCCTTTTATTTTTTATTTTTTTTTTTGGGGGGGCCCCTACCTGGCTACAAGGGGGGGGGGTTACCGGCAACAGAGGGGGCATCCCTGGAAAAATTTGGGGGGGGGGTTTTCCCTGGCAAAAGGGGGGGCACTACGGGAAAAAAGGGGGTTCTACCTAAAACAACCAAGGGAAGGTGGGCAACCTAACCGGGGTCTCCCAAAGGGGGGGGTCTACCTGGCAACAGAGGGGGCACTACCGGGCTCCAATGGGGGGGGGGGGCCCACCTTTTAAACAGGGGGGACTACCTGGCTACAAAGGGGGGGCATCTACCTGGCAAACAATGGGGGCACCTCCCTTGGCAACAAAGGGGGGCACCCCCGGGCCCTAAAAAGGGGGCATCACCTGGAAAAAAAGGGGGGGCATCTACGCGGGCAAAAAAGGGGGGGAATTTTCCCGGGCAAAAACAAATGGGTGCATCTTACCTCCGGGGGGTTTTAAAGGGGGGCATTACCTGGGTTAGGGTTGGGGGGTTTCTACCGGGCCCCAAAAGGGGCATCTCCCGGGCTTTTTTCCAAAAGCCCGTTATGCATTTTGGGTGGAGGGGGTTTGGGGGGTTTTTGAAGGGCTTTGGGCACCCCGAAAAGATGGGCGTGCCCATGCAAATTTTGCCGCGCCGCCCCCCAAACAATCTCCTGCTTTTTTGGGATTTAAAAATTTTGGGCAACTTGCCCGGAAAGTTCCAGTTCAAACAAAAAAATGGGTTTTCACTTGCCAGAAACTTGTAATTCTGTTCTATAGGGTAGGTGCGGGTCCTGGAGGTTTTATATTTGTATATCCCTATACGCCCCCAGTGTGCAAGATAGGAACACCCCTTTAAAGAAAAACGGGAAATGTAAAAGCTTACATTGCTACCTGACCGATATGTTTTTAAACTTAAAACTCATTAATTTATAGGGGCCCCAATTGGGTCCATCATCATGTCCCCTTTGGGGTTCCCGGGGTCGTAACTATCATCCTAGTTTGGATCAGGGTCAAAAATCACGGGGAAAAGTGTTTCCCAAAAAACCCTCATTGCTAATGCATTGCAGGAGACCATGACCTTACGGAGTATGCTGAATATGCTTTTTAGCGGGAAAGGACCCATTTGTCTTTTTCTTCAGATCACAAGGTTTTAAAACCCCTTGTCCAATGCAAAAACTGCAGGGGATTGCATAAAATTTTTCCCCAAACCCAATCAGGGCCCAGCAGAACGGGGAACCCCGAAACATGCCAATTTTCCTATGCCATCTCACGTGCATGTCACTGACTGATGGCTCTACAAAGCTGAAGGTTGTGTCACATAGCAATGGCCAAAAGTTGCAGTGCGGTAAACCCTCTCAACCCCGCCGAAAATATAAACCCCAAACCCTTTAAAAAGGAAAATTTCCCTTCCAGGCGATGAAAATTGGCTTGAAACCCCCATGGAAAAGGGTGAGAATAAAGAAATTTTTGCAAGATTAAAAATTTGGGTTTTTGGCGAGTGCATTGTGGGGACCGTTTAAATTCATACTCAATGGAAATGACTTATAAAAAATTTTTTAAGAATACACAAAAAAAAGGGGAAAATGCACAAAATTGCACTTACTCATCATCAGATATCTTCAGTCCGGAGATGAGATTCTGCCCGCTCGGTGCATAGTCCCAAGGGTTTTTCCCTCCCACAATCCCAAAATTAAATTTGGGCCCTTTTGTGGGGGGACTGCCCCCAGTTCCAAAAAAAGATTTGGGGGAGCACCCAGGGTTTCAATGTGGCACAGTATGGGAAAAGGGCTTTTGGTCCCCTGCCCAAGCAGCCAGACAGAATGAAAGGCTTCCAGATTTCCCTGCTAGAAGAGCAGACTCTAGACACTCCCCCGGCCGGCCCGAGGCTCTGGAACGGGGAAAAATTGTGAAAGGAGGATTACAGAAGTCCCAATCTTTAGCTCCTAAAAGCCCCAGTGCTCACCTAAAAGAAAGGAGACCGCAGTATGACGGGGTGGGGGGAAAGCAAAAGTTTCCCGGAAAAAACAAGCTGAGAGCCCCAAGGGATGAGTTTTAAAGTAGCCCTAATGGGGTTTCCCCACCCCCGGATTTGGGAAATTTTTTTCCCAATAGAGCCCCGGCCTAAACTATTTTTTGGTTAATCATTTTAAAATTAAACCCCCGTTGTTTCCTGAAATTTTCGTATACTTTGGGCGCCCAGCCCGCGGGCTTTTTTAAAGGCACTTTTTAATTTTATTGAAAGTGAAAACGGAAAGTAAAAACCTCTCAAAAATCTAGCCGGGTTTATACCTTGCATAGAAAAACTTAATGCCCAAAAAGATTTTTGTATAATTGGAACAAAGTTTAAGGGGGGGGCCCCCAAAACGTATTTTACTAGGGGAAAGTAATGTGCCTCATAGGGGGCCAGGGCCTTTTAGGGAGGCGCAAAACATACCCAAATTGCTACTAAAATTTAATGCGCTTTTTTGGGGCGAAAATTACCGTGTTTTGTCCCCGGCGAAAAAAAAACCTCTATTTTTGGGTAATATTGCAGTTATTTTATATCGAGGAAAATGGCGTCAAAATTTTTTTTTTTGGCTCCCAAAATACCCAAAAAACAAGGGCGCTTTTCATATTTGGACATGTCATCCTTTGTGTCTTAGGGCATGTTCACACAGCATGTTGGATCTATTTTTTTAGATCCGTTTTGGATCTGGAAAACGCAGCCAAAAGCACTACGTAAATTGCATCAAAAACGCAACCAGCACGCTTCCAACATGTAGGTGTGTTCTTAACCGAATGATGGGCCCCTGGGCATAGCACTAGAGTGGGCCCTTTCCAAATACATGACATTACACTTGGCTTTGCCTCGAGACGACCCCCCCCAAAGGACACCCATATTTTCATGCCACTTTTATCTGGACATTGAACCTTTGTCTACCTTTTCCAACATAGTTTTTAACTGTTTGCACATCCTAGAAACACACAAACAGTTAAATAAGCTAAACCAACCAAGGGATCCAGGGTATGTTTCTTGTATTCCTGGGACATGCATACACCACTTTGGGCCCCTATACTTGTGGTGCCCCTGGGCAACTGCCTAGTGTGCCCAATGGAAAAGATGGCCCAGCCCTATATTTTTAAATAGGGCGTCTGCTGCGTCAACGGAATGAGAATTGACATGACAATTCTTTGAACGGATCCGAAAGACACATCAGAAAGATGCAAGTAAATACACATCAGAGATCACTGGTCTGAACACCAAGGCGTGTTTTACATTGAAAGCAATGGGGATCACACTGCACATTGTTAGATGCGTATTTGGGCCCATTTAGGGTTGGAAACACGGATCCAAGCACAAAGCTAAGAACGTATCCAAAAATGGATCCAACACGCTGTGTGACCATACTCTTAGGATTTCTGCTTGCTGTTAGTGAATGGGGTTATCTTTTTTGACATCCAGAGGTTGGAAACCTGGACAGACCTAAGGCTGCGTCTACACGGCAAGGAGAAAAACTGGTCACATTCTATAACAGAAACCAATGGTATTTTACAATCACTTTTAGTTTTTTGCGTGGATTTTGCAGTCGGTTTTTGCATTCAAGGGGGAAATCCGGCGGAAGAATGTATATGTTCCGAGTTTTTTTACACCGTTTTTAGATTTGAAATCTGACCTCAGAAAATCCGGATTTTCGACTGAGGTCTATAGGGATGTTTCAAAATTTGAAAACTAATTAAAAAAATGACTGTAAACCCTTGCCATGCAGCAGACCCTAAGACTATGTCTACATGACAATGGTAAAATACCATTGGAAATTCGTCAGTATTTTACCGCGTTTTTTTGTTGCGGATCTTGTGGTCGGTTATGGGATTTTGGCTGGCCCCGGTGCTAACATGTCTGCTATCCCGGTAGTTCGGCTTCTGCACCCACTGGCAGTGAACATAACAGATCACTGCCGGCGGGGCGGAGCTGTGGGAGCCGGTGCTTCCTATCTCTGAAAGCCCGGATCCTCTGCCTCGAGCGCTCCGCTCTGCTAATCTGCCTGCTAGGCCTTACAGTGCTGACGTGGGCGGCGCGTTGACATCATATCATTTCGCCGCCCACGCCGAGCACAGTCTGGCTGGGAGCTGAGCTGGTCACATCAAGGGATTGTGGCACATGTGAGTAAGTGATTTCTTATTTTTGTAATGTTAATGAAGCCTGCCTGCCTAAATGGGACCCCTATAGCCTACCTAAGCCCTGTCTGCCTACATATATGGCCCCTATAGACTACCCTAAGCCCTACCTGCCTACATATATGGCCCCTATAGCCTATCTAAACCCTGCCTGCCTACATATATGGCCCCTATAGCCTACCCTAAACCTTGCCTGCCTACATATATGGCACGTATAGCCACCTAAACCCTGCCTGCTTATATGACCACTATAGTTACCTAAACCCTGCCTGTCTATACTGTATGGGGACCCTATAGCATAAACCCTAATCTAAACCCTGCCTGCCTAAGTGGACCCCATATAGCCTAGCTGAAGCCTGCCTGCCTATTTGGGGCCCAGAAATAGTCTATTTACCTACTTACCTATGTGGGCCTCACCTATAGCCTAGTTATATGTGACACAACTACAGCCTAACTGTGGCCCACATACTGCCTGGCGCCTACCTACTGCCTACCTACCTACTTACCGTAGGGCTTCCTACCTAACTGGGGACTAACTACTGCCTACCTAGGGCCAATCTACCTATCTATCTGTAGCCTACCTATCTGAGACCTTCTTAACTACTGTCTACCTACCTAGGACCTATCTGCCTACTTGAGGCCTATGTACTGCCTACCTACCTGGGCCTATTACGCCTACCTACCTCCTGAGCCCTACCAACTTACTTTTCTAGAGCAACAACCTATCTAAATGGATTCAAACTCCCTGGCAAATGTTTTCCGAGGGGTACGGGCCATAGCGTAAACACAATATTTATGTCCAAATACTGCAGGGACGGTGGTGGCCAGGAAGTCATCATGGGGGGTTCTAAATCGGATGCGAACAAAAAGGGAAGTCAAGACTTGTTGAAAAACGTCACAAGATGAAAATGCACTGTAACCACTTATATGTTCTGCAGAGTTGTGTTTATACTGGTGTTCTACCATTATGGCATGTAGGTGGGTAATATAAGTCTGTAGGGAACTGTGTACAGGGTACCTACCACTAATCAGACCCGGACTGCAGATTGGGGGAAAAGCCGGGCAATTGCCAGAGGGGCCCTGGGCTGTTTGCTCACACAGGGCCATTTGCTTATAATTTTTTCACTTGCACTTCTTTGGGAAGCTCCGCCCCTCTTCACACATGGCCACTTCAGCAGGACATTAGGAGACTGCAAAGACCTGTACTGGGCTGTCAGTAGGACAGCACTGAGTCACCTGCAGGAAGAGGGGCCGCTGTTCTAACTGTATTTACTCCCTGCTCTCCTGTGTAGAGCTGAGCAACCTGTCCTGAGAGGCCCCGCCCCCTTCCTCACTCACAGCCCCGTGCTGCAGGAAGAGGGGGCCACTGACCTGGGACCAGAGGGAGCCGGCCTGCAAAGAGAGACCTCGCAAACCTCTCCAGCTGAGGCGTGTGCAGGAAGCACAGCAGAGAAGACACCTGCCACACTACAGCAGCTCAGTGTCTGCCAGCTTCTTATACTCACCCTCCTTGAAGCTGGCAAAGTGTTACTGGTAAGGGCTGCCTTCACTTCTGTGTTGTTGTTCCCCCTCCCCCCTTCATGTGTGTGTGCTCCCTTCCCTCCTCTCCTCCTGTGCCCTCCCCTTCATAATCTGTGCCCCCCATGTGTGTTTGCACCCCTCCACCCTTTAAGTGCCCCCTCCAGTCATGTCTGTTTGCACCCCTTCCCCCCTTCAGGTGCCCCCTCCATTCATGTGTGTGCTTCCATCCACCCCTTCAGGTGCTCTCCCCCACATATACTTCCCCCCTTAAAGCGTTCCTTCTCCCCTCCCCATCTTTTTTGGGAATTTTTTTTTTTTTAAAAAATGAAGATTTGGGGTGCCCGGTGTTTTGCGCGGGGCGATGATCACTGCATGCTGGGCAATAAGCGCGTATACAAATCAAGTGTTTTCTGGGGTCGGTGATGGTGCTCTCGTTTGGGGTGTGTCGCGCAATCGTGGGGTGTTTTGAAGTATGCTTGGCCAGCGTGTCTTCTAAAGCGCTGACTGCCGGCCTCCATTGACTTTCACTCTCCCTTTCGAAATAAACGCTGGGAAGCAGTGACATGTCAATTGTTTTCCCGGCCATGTTGTACGTCGGGAAAACGCCCAGGTATTCATAGCTCCCCAATGAGATTTTATGAATTATCGTAATTGCAGGCGCATTTTGGGCATATTGCAGTGCAGCGTACGTGTGTTGGGGAATACACCATAAATCATAGCGCTCCATGAATAATGAGTGCTATGATTTTACCTATTTTTACTGCCAAGATTTTGGCAGCGGTGTTGGTATGGAGCGCGTTTATATATATATATAAAATATATATTTTATATATTATTATATATATATATATATATATATATGAGGGGCATTTGTATAGTAAAAGTTTTGTATTTCCGGTGCGATAACAAATCTGCAGCGTCCTTCCTTAAATCTCTGTGTTGTGGCGTTCCTCTGTTATTCCTCTTGGATATGGATAAATAAGGCCGGGCCTACACCTTTTTAAGATACAGCTCAGCCCCCATTTAAAAATCTTTGTTTCGGGACTTTGAAAGGTCTCCTGATGTTTCCTCCCTGGCATCACAACACAGCCATAGCAAACACCACAAATGTCGCCATCTCTTTTGGACTTTGTTTGTTGTTATGTCAGTCTATGCTTCATGTGCTGGGGGTTGACCAATCTTCTGTGTCCAGCACATAAAGTATATACTAATGTGAACGAGAGCAAATGTAACCTAAAATGACCTGAATGATTTTAGCTATAGAGCTACAGCTGCCATACAAAGCCGTGCAGTTACATGCGGTGGTCACTCAGGAGTGAAAACAAGTCATTAGTGGTGCAGAAGGTCTCAGTGTAGCCCCAGGGTAAGGGGACCTCACGCGGCTGATTTTGATGCTGTTTCTAGTGCGGATTCAGCGCTGAACCTGCCCTAGAAGCGGCGTGTTATCCATCTTACATTGTTTCCTATGGTAAATTGGCATCGCTACCGTCTTTTCAGCAATGGTACAGAATTGACACGCCAATACTTGAGGTGGATTCTGAGACCTCACATTGTGTATGAGGCTGAAAATCTGCCCCTGAAAATCGCCGTCAAATCCTTGTCTTACAGGCAGAAATTATCCGTCCAATTCATCATGTGAACTTGCCCTAAGGATAGATAGTGTGGAGAAAACAGTGATGTGGGCGCTGCAGCTTTGGTTTTTACATTTAACAGTTTTCTGATGAAATTGGTGTTTACCAGAAAAATTTGTGCAGCTATTTAACAGTCAATTCAAAATTGTTGTATACTACCGTATAAACTCCCTTGTAATAGGATGTGATCCTAACAGACTGATATCATCAGCGACGACTGGACACTGTTACTGTGTAGGAACATACAGTGGTGGCCAAAAGTATTGGCACCCCTGCATTTCTGTCAGATAATACTCAGTTTCTTCCTGAAAATGATTGCAATCACAAATTCTTTGGTTTTAAATATCTTTCATTTATTTTGCTTGCAAGAAAAAACACAAGAGAATGAAACAAAAATCAAATCATTGATCATTTCAAAACAAAACTTCAAAAAGGGGCCGGACAAAAGTATTGGCCCCCCAGCCTAATATTTGGGTACACAACCTTTAGCCAAAAAATTGCGAACAACCGCTTCCGGTAACCATCAATGATTTCTTACAATGCTCTGCTGGAATTTTAGACCATTCTTCTTTGGCAAACTGCTCCAGGTCCCTGAGATGTGAAGGCGCCTTCTCTAAGCTGCCATTGTGAGATCTCTCCACAGGTGTTCTATCTGTAACCTCTCTCTCTCCACTGGGATCTTTCCATCTTCCTTCAAACACGCCATCATAACCCCTTTACAAAAAAGCCCTCTCTGGACCCGGTCCTTTGTGCTGATAACTACCGACCAGTCTCAAACCCTGCCCTTCATCTCTAAACTCCTGGAACGCTTGGTCTATTTCCCCGCCTAATCCGCTATCTCTCTGCTAACTCTCTTTTTGGGACCCGCTGCAATCAGTTTCCGCACCCTCACTCCACGGAAACTGCCCTTAGTTAAAGTCTAAAAATGACCTCCTAACAGCAAAATTCAGGGTAACTACTCATTGTTGCTTCTCTTGGATCTCTCTGCAGCGTTGACACTGTGGATCACCACTTCTCCTCAGCATGCTCAGCACCTTTTGGCCTCCAGGACACCGCTCTCGCTTGGTTCTCGTCCTACCTCTCTGACCGCTCCTTCAGTGTTCATTTTCTGGTTCGACCTCCCTCCTCTCCTCTTGCTTTTGGGGTTCCTCGGGGATCAGTTCTAGATCCTCTCCTCTTTTCATTGTACAAAAGCCCCCATTGGACAAACCATCAGTAGATTTGGCTTCCAGTACCATCTCTATGCATGAGACCCAATTATAAACCCTCCCCGTGACTTTTACTCCAGCCTTGCTACAAAACACCAGGGGACTGTCTGTCCGCTGTCTCTAACATCAAGTCCTCTCTCCATCTGAAACTAAACCTCACTAATACTGAACTTTTTGTCTTTCCGCCATCTACTAACCAACCCCCCCCCCCCTGCTTTTTTCTGTTCTGTATGTGGTACCACCATTTCACCTAGGCAGCAGGCCCGCGGTCTAGGGGTTTTATTTGGTTCGGATCTGACCTTCTCCCCAGATATCCAGTCCCTTGCCCGCTCCTGTCACCTGCACCTCAAGAATATCTCCAAAATCCGTCCATTTCTCACTGTGGAAACGACTCAAACTCTCATTACTGCTCTTATTCTTCTCGTCTTTACTACTGCAACTCCTTGCCCTTATCGGTCTCCCTCTTTTTCAAACTCTCCCCCCTCCAATCTGTTTCCCGAATGCAGCAGCCAGGCTGTCTTTCTCTCCAGCCGCGTATTAACTGATGCCTCTAAACCCTGTGTCAGTCACTGCACTGTTGCCCATCCAGTACAGGATACAACATAAACTCAGCAACTCCACCCATAAAGTTTTTCCCACAGCGCTGCTCCTCCCTACATCTCCTCCCTAGTCTCTGTCTACCGCCCTACCCGTGCTCTCCGCCTGCTGATGATATCAATTACACTCATCAATCATCCGAAAATCCCCTGCCCGCCTACAAGATTTCACACGTGCGGCACCAATTCTCTGGAAAATGCTACCGCGGCGATCAGGCACATTCACAACCCTCACAGTTTTAAGAGGGCCCCTGAAAATACATCTTTCGGTCTGGCCCACCAAGATCCCTAACTGCTATCACACACATCTGTCACTCCCTGCACTTGGGCACTCACAGGCACTTATCTGTATTTAGATGTACTGTCAGGGTGGCAGGTTCATCCATTTTTCATGTAAACCACCCCTTTTATGAAACAAGGCTGGACCATTGTTAAACTTGGCACTTCTTACCGTATGTTTCACCCATACACCCTAATAGATGTAAGCCTTCACGAGCAGGGCCCTCACACCTTGTGTCTCATTTTTTAAGTACTTTTAATGTGTAATGACTGTATGTTTACCCTTGAATTTGTAAAGTGCTGCGGAATATGTTGGCGCTTTAGAAATAAGATTATTATTATTAAATTTAGGTCTGGACTCATTGCTGCCTCTTTAGAAGTCTCCAGTGCTTTTCTCTCAAACCATTTTCTAGTGCTTTTTGAAGTGTGTTTTGGTCATTGTCCTGCTGGAAGACCCATGACCTCTGAGGGAGACCCAGCTTTCTCCCCACTGGGCCCTACAAATTTTGCTGCAAAATGTGTTGGTAGTCTTCAGACTTCATAATGCCTGCACACGTTCAAGCAGTCCAGTGCCAGAGGCAGCAAAGCAACCCCAAAACATCAAGGAAACCCTCCGCCATGGTTTGACTGTACGGACCGTGTTCTTTTCTTTTAATGGCCTCTTTTTTTTCCTGTAAACTCTATGTTGATGCCTTTTTCCCAAAGCTCTACTTTTTTTTCTCATCTGACCAAGAACATTCTTCCAAAACGTTTTAGGGTTTCTCAGGTAAGTTTGGGCAAACCCCCAGCTTGGCTTTTTTATGTTTCGGGTAAGAAGTGGGGTCTTCCTGGGTATCCTCCCATACAGTTCCCTTTTCATTCAACGCCGACGGATAGTAGGGTTTGACACTTTGTACCCTCGGACGCAGGGCAGCTTTGAACTTTTTTTGGTTTGTTAGTCGAGGTCTTTATCCACCATCCGCACAATCTTGCGTAGAAATCTCTCGTTAAATTTTTCCCTTTCCGTCCACATCTAAGGGGGTTAGTCCACAGTGCCAGGGCTTTAATCTGGGGGGTTTCCCCCATGCCATGGGCTTTACATCTGGGAGGTTAGCCACAGGCCCGGGCTTTACATCTAGGAGGTTAGCCACAACCATGGGCTTTACATCAGGGGGTTAGCCACAGTGCCATAGGGAGGTTTGCAAAGTCCTGGGGTTTAAAACTAGGGAGGTTAGCCACAGTACATGGGGATTACACTAGGGAGGTTTCCAAGTGCCATAGGGAGGTTAGCCACAGTGCCATGGGCTTTACAATCTAGGGAGGTTAGCCACAGTGCCCGGGGTTTACATCTAGGGAGGTTAGCCCACAGTGCCATGGGCATTACATCAGGGAGGTTAGCCACAGTGCCATAGGGAGTTTTGCCACAGTGCCATAGGGAGTTAGCCACAGTGCCATAGGGAGGTTCGCCACAGTGCCAGGGGCTTTTACACTTCTTGATGACACTGTGCACGGTAGCCCCCAGGAACTTTCAGGTCCTTGAAGAGGGACTTTGTAGCTTGAATTGCTCGGGTTTTTCTTCAAAATTTTTGGATTTCCCCCATTCCCAAAAAGTTTTTTTGGCTTCTTTCTTTTCTCCATGCTAAATTGGGTCACCAAACCCAGGACAGGGGTTTTGAGTCAATTTCTTTTTGTGGTTTTCCATTGAAGAAAAATTTAAATGAAGATAAAAACCAAAGAAGGGTGTGATTGCAAAAATTTTTCCCAAAAAAGAAACGGGAGTATTATCTGACGGGAATTGCGGGGGTCCCAAATCCCTTTTTGGCCACCACTGTGGGGCTTTTAACAAGGGGAGGGGTAACTTTCATTCATTTCCAGGGGGGGAATAACAGGGGAATAGCCCCAACTTTAAACTTTTAAATTTAAGAGAAGTTTTTTTGAAAATTGGGTTTTTTTTCAGGGGGGAAAAATACATTTTCTAGTATACAAAGAAAATTTTAGTTATTTAACTTATTTATGGGGAAATGGCCACTACATGCTGCTCCCTATTATTGATTAGGGTTGGTTGCATAGTGGAAACCCTAGCATTTGTCTTGACAAAAAGAGAAGTGTGCCCCGTTCCCTTGACCAGTGAAAAAGGTTTTTAATGTAACCAGCCCCTTTCCCTCCAGAATCCGGGTCACTAAAAACTTTTTAAATTTTAAAAAACATCTAAAATGTACCAAACCCCTTTACTCCAGAATCCTGGTCACTATAATTTTGTTTATAATTTCATCTAGAAAGGGTATCCAGACCCTTCCCAGAATCCTGTTCACTAAAACTTTTTATTTTTTTTTTTTTTTTATTTAACATCAAAGAAATTTATCCAACCCCCTTCTCCAGAAATCCTGGTCACTAAACTTGTTATATTTTTAAACAGCTAGAAATGTATCCAGACCCTTCTCCAAAACCCCGGTCACTAAAAACTTGTTCTATTACATCTGTAATGTACCCCAGACCCTTCTCCAAAAAACCTATCCCCTAAAACTTGTTAAAAATTTATTACATCAAAAGGAAATGAACCCGGGGGGCCCTTTTTGAACTTTTAGTAAATTTCACCATGACAATCTCTTCGGGCTAGAGTTCCACAGTCTCACCCCCTTTTAACAGTAAAGAACCCCTTTTCTAGGGTTTTAAAATTTAAAAACTTTCTTTTCTCAAAAAACAAAGAGGATCCCCCCCTTGTTCTAAAATACATCCGGGGAATTAAAAATCTTTAGCGAGAAACTATACTGGCCCTTAAAAAAATTTTTAAACATATTTATCTTTTTCCCCCCCCCCCAAAAGCCTCTTTTTCATAAACTAAATAACCCAAAATCTTGCAAAAATTTTTCTGGGTACGTAGCCCCCCCCATCCTTTTATTTTTTTTTTTGATCCCCCGCCTTTGTACCGGGTTTAACTCTAAAAAAGTCTTTCCGAAACACTGGGCCCAAAACTGGTACACAAAAATTCCAGGGGGTTTGGTAAAAACCCAGTGAATTTGAAATAGTGGGAGAAAAAAATGTTCCCTAAAAGTGCATCTATCCCCCTTTTTTAATACAACCGATGATCCATTACCCCCGGCGCGCCCCCCTACCCCGGGCTGCTACAGTTAAGTTTAAACTGTCCACCAGTTTCCCCAAGTCCTTCTCCATTTCCTTTTCCCGGGTTTTTTTTTCCCTTTTAACAGTAATCTTTGAAATGGTTTTTTCCCCCTCCCCAGGTCCCAAAAACCCTTGCATTTTTTCAGTGAAACCCCTCACCCTGCCACTTCTCTGCCCGGGCCTCCATTTTAAACCAACCCCTTTTTTTAATTTAACACAAATCCTCTATTGGTGGTTTCCTTTTTTTACAGAGTTTAGTATCAGGTAAAGACATTTTTCTACTGGGGTTTTCCCTGGGGTAAGATAAATTTTAAAAAAATATTAAAGAGGATAGGGCCCAATCCCTTAACCCAGGGTGGTACCCCCACTGTAACAGGGTTTCCATTTCTGATATGCACCGTTAATTCCCAAAACCCTTTTTTTTCTATCAGTGAGCCAGTTGCTTACCCATTTGCACACTTTTTCCCCCCAGTCCAACATTCTCTTTTTACTTCCCAAACCTTTTTTTGGAACAGTATCAAATCTTTAGAAAAATCCAAATATATGACATCCAGGCCTCACCCCATCCAGTCTGGAACAAACCCTTCATAAACTGTAGAAAATTGACAGGACCGATCCTTCCCAAAACCCACTGGAACGGGTTTATACATTTATTTTCAGTGAGATTTCCCCAGGATACATCTCTAAAAAACCCTTTCAAACTTTTTACCAACAACAAGGGTTAAGCTTACCGCCATAGTTTCCAGGATAAACTTTTTGACCCCTTTTTGAATTTTGGCACCACATTTGCTATGCCCAATCCTTGGGGACATACCCTTATAATACACCCATAAATATTAAAAAATAGGGCCTACAAAACACATTACTTAACTCCCTTAGACACGGGGATACCGTCAGGCCTGGGATTTTCTATTTTAATCTTCCTGGGGCGAGCTGCATTTCTTCCGGGGTTAACAAAAACATTTAATTTGGGGAATTTACCTCCCCCCTTTCTCTCAACAGGAAGTCATCCTCCTCGGTAAATACGGGGAAAAAAGGGTTTTTAATGGGTTTTTGCTTTTTCTCATCCCCCCTTTCTATTTTCTCTCCCTCGTACTTTTAAAGGCCAACTTTTTTTTTTTAATCTTTTTTACTATTTATATAGTTAAAAAAATTTTTTTTGGGGGTTTAGTTTTTACTTTTCTATTAATGCTTTCTTCCCAGCTTGTTTCCTTATCTTATTTTACACACTTTATTTTCTTCCCTATACTTTTTAGCCCTCTTACTCCCCTCCTGTTTTATGGGGAAACGCTTTTTTTTTGTTTTTATTCCTTCTTTACATCCTTTATCCACATTGTTTTCTGTTTCTAATTTTTTTTCCCATATTATGTACCTCTCACTGGGGCCTAAGATTTTTTTTAAAGATCTCCCATTTATTTTTTTCTGTTTTTTTTTTAAACACTTGCCCCCAGTCAAAAAGGTTTAGGGCCTTTTCTAAGCAGGGTAAAATTTTGGCCTTCCTAAAATTTTCATTGTTTTTGTGGATCCATGAAAAAAAAGCCCCTATTGAAGGAAAAAATGGGAAGTTTATTATATTATCACAAATTCCCTATTTGCCCCTAAAACCGGGACCTTTTTTTACCGCCCGGGTTTTTATTGGGGTCAATATTAATTTCTAAAAGGGGGCCTTTTCCTCAAGTCGGTTCCTGCCCATTTGGGAAAGGGTAATATTTTTAAATTTAAAAACAAAAACCTTTTTCCTTTGTGGGGGCTACGGGGTTTAAGTTTTCCCAATTTATGTCTGGGTTGGGTTACCCCCCCAAAAATAACAACCTCATTCTGATTAAAATTCTTCATCAAATTTTGCCCGGGGAAAACATATCTTTTTAGGGGTTAAATTTTTATATTTGGGGCCAAATAGCAACTCCAATTGGGAATTATATTACTTTTGGGCTACCCCCTTAGGGTATTTTTTAACACAAATAAATTCCACCTGTTTTCATTACCTGTACCTAAATCTTCCCACGGGGGTTTTGGGGGTACGGAAGGTTTTTTAAAGAATAGAACAGCACCCTCCCCCCTTTAGTTTTTTTAAACGGTCCTTTTTTCAAAATAACTTTAACCCGTAAGAAAACCCCGCCCATTTTCTTAGCTTTTCGGTCCGGGGGGCCAAATTTTCCCCGTTTTTTCCCCACAATGTCATTTTTTTCCCTTTCGGGAAATTTTTAATTTAACTTTTTCCCTTTTAAATTTTGGGGTAAAGATTTCCGGCTTTGGGTCAGCATGAAATTTTGGGAGATTTTCCATTTTTTTTTTTCCTTTTTTCCCCCCTATTTTTTTTTAACTATTTCTACACCCCTCCCTCCACCCACCCCCTGATTTATTACTAATTCCCAGCTCCAAACTTCACCGGGCTCGGATTTGGGCCGCCGGGGCCCGGGGGGAAACCCCCGTGGGCCCCCCCCGAGCCGCTGGGGCCCCGGGGGCCCAGGCGCTTTTCCCTGGGGTCCCGAGCCCCCAGAACCGGGGGGGCCCCTTTAGGGGGGGCCCAATTTTCCCCACTCCCGGGTTTGCGGGTGTCAGCGGAGCAGGGCGCCACTAGGCGGGCCGCTCCGTTTGATCCCCCCCCCGGCAGGTTTAAAGGGCGTTGGTCCCCCACCCTGCCGGGCCCCGGGCCCCCACTCAGTGGTAGGCGGCGCGGGGACGTCACTTCACCGCGCCGCCTATGCAGGGGGGGCAGTACGGAGCCTCGGAGCTCCCCGGGGGAGGAGCCCGACCAGGTAATTGGGTTTTTTTGTTTTTTTTATTTTTTTAAACAAACCCACGGGGGGCCCGACTACTGGGGGGGGCCCTGGCTACTAGGGGGCCGGATGGCTAAAAGGGGGGGCCCTGGCTAAAAAAGGGGGCCCGGGCTACAAAGGGGGGGCCATGGCTAAAAAGGGGGGGCCCGGGCTAAAAAAAGGGGCCCTGGCTACAAAAAGGGGGCCCCTGGCTTAAAAAAGGGGGGCCCCCTGGCTTTAAAAAAGGGGGGGCCCCGGGCTTCAAAAAGGGGGGGCCCTGACTACAGGGGGGGGCCCTGGCTACAAGGGGGGCCCTGACAACCTAGAGGGGGGCCCTGCCCTACAAAAGGGGGGGGCCCGGGCCCTACAAAAGGGGGCCCGGCTACAAAAGGGGGCCCTTCTAAAAAAGGGGGGCCCCGGGTTTTACAAAAGGGGGACCCGGGCCCTACAAGGGGGGGCCCTAAAATACTGGGGGGGCCTGGCTATAAGGGGGGGCCCGGGGCACCTATAGGGGGGCCCGGGCTAAAATGGGGGCCCCCTGGCTAACTAAAATGGGGGCCCGGGCTACCTACAGGGGGGGCCCTCTCTAAAAAGGGGGCCCTGGCAACCTTTTGGGGGGCCCTGGCCCCCCTAGGGGGGGCCCGGGCTATCTAAAAGGGGGCCCTGACAAAAAGGGGGGGGGGAGGGTTCTGGCTACCTACGGGGGGCCCGGGCTAAAGGGGGGGCCCTTGCGAAACCCCCTAAAAGGGGAAGGGCCCTGGTTTAAAAAAGGGGGGCCCAACTACTAGAGGGGGCCTGGCACTAAAAGGGGGGCCTGGCTAAAAAAGGGGGGCCCGGGTTTAACAAAAGGGGGGCCTGGCTACTAGGGGGGGGGCCCTGGCACTAGGGGGGGGCCCGGGCTACTAGAGGGGGGCCCTGGCTAAAAAGGGGGGGGCCTGGCTACACGGGGGGGCCTGGCTACAAGGGGGGCCGGGCTACAAAAAAGGGGCCCTGGTACCAAATAGGGGGCCCGGACTACAAGGGGGGCCCTGACAAACAAGGGGGCCCGGCTAACTACAGGGGGGGCCCGGGCTACGTCCAGGGGGGGCCCGCTCTACAAAGGGGGCCCGACTACATGGGGGCCCGGGTTACCATGGGGGGGCCCGACTACAAGGGGGCCCCCCCCGGGCTACTAGGGGGGCCCCTGGTTTCCCTAGGGGGGCCCGGGCTACTGGGGGGGCCCCCTGATTTACTGGGGGGGTTCCTGTCTAAAAGGGGGGGCCCCTGACTACAAAGGGGGGGCCCCTGACTACAAAAAGGGGCCCCGGTTTAAAAAAAGGGGGTCCTGGCTAAAAAAGGGGGCCCTGGCTACAAAAAGGGGGCCCTGGGCTACAAAAGGGGCCCGACTACAGGGGGCCCTGACTAAAAGGGGGGGGCCCGGGCAAACCTACAGGGGGGGCCCTGGAAACTAAAAGGGGGGGCCCCCTGGCTACCTAAAAGGGGGGGCCCCTCTACAAAGGAGCCCTGACTACAGGGGGCCCTGACAAACCTAAAAGGGGGGCCCCTGGCTATCAAGGGGGGCCCTCTAAAAGGGGGGGTTCCTTGCTACCTAAAAGGGGAGGGCCCGGGGAAATCAAAGGGGGGCCCGACAACCTACAGGGGGGCCCCTAACACAAAAGGGGGGCCCGGCTCCCAAAAATAAAGGGGGCTCTGACAAACCTACACAGGGGCAAAAGGGGGGGGCCCCTTTGATTTCCTCACACTACCTAAAAGGAGGCCCCAAAACTACCTGTTTTACTACCTAAAGGAGACCCCTAACTGTATGGGTACCAAAAAGGAGGCCCCTAACTCCCCTTTATACTACCAAAAGGGGGGTCCCTAACTGCTTTGCACCTAAAATAAAGGGGACCCTAAAATAAACCCAAAAGCTTTCCCTTAAATTGGGGGAAAACCCCCCTACCTACAGCCTAACTAATTGGGACCCCCAAAAACCTACCCCAGCCAAAAAAACTGGGGGGCCCCCAACCTAACTGTAGCCTTTTCTACTTTTTCCAACTGTAGCCTGCTTATCTACCTGGGGGCTATTTTCCTACCCCCCCCAAGGCTAGGAAACCCCCCAACCCAAACCCGGGCTGGCCACCAAATTATCCAACGGGGGCAAAACCTTTCCTAAAGACCTAAACTAGTTAAACCTTTTGGGGGCCCCCCCCACCCTCCAACCCCTTAGGATACTAGGGTTTACCTTTCCCTCCACCCCTGGAATTTGTTTGTACAGAGGTTTTGGGGGAAAAAAAAAAGGGGCTGGGAAAATTTAGGATTCTAAGAAAATTTGTGTGTAATTTTTCTGCAGGGAAAAATTTTTTGGCCGGACAATCATCAAGGCGGTGTGGGAAAAGGATGCAGAAAAAAGGAATAAGAAAAGACTCCTCAATAGGACTTTTCCGGTGGGGTCCCCCATTTTTAGGGATTAAATTTTTTTTATTGTAATGTGATTTAAACCCGAGCTGGTGTCTGACCTCCTGGGGGTCTCTATATTGGGGGGTTGTTTTTAAATCGGCCCTTTTTTAAAGTGGGGAGAGTACAGGGGTCCCGGGTTTAAAGTAGGGAACACCCGACCCTGTGATAGGGGTTACACTTTCCTTTTTTTCTGGTGTTTTTTTTTAGAAAAGGGGGTGAGGTGCCGGGGACCAAGGGAAACGTGGAGGGGGAAAATTGTTTTGGGGGGGTGGAGGGGGATAATGGGATCGGGTGGGGGGGGATATTGTATGTGGTGTGGGGGGGAAAATTGTATGCGGGGGGGAGGGGGGAAAATTTTATGCGGGTGGGGGGGGGATATTGTATGCGGGTGGAGGGGGATATTGTAAGGGGGGTGGAGGGGGATATTGTAAACGGGGGAGGGGGTAATTGGGATGTTGGGGGAGGGGATATTGAAAGTGGGGGGGAAAGGGGAATTGTATGTTTGGGTGGGGGGGGATATTGTAGTGGGGGAGGGGGAAATTTTATTTTTGGGGGGAGGGGGTTTTTTGTAAAAGTGGTGGAGGGGATATTGTAATTTTGGGGTTTAGTGAGATATTGTAATTTGGGGGGAGGGGTATTTGTATTGGGTTTGGGGGGGGAAAATTTTATGTGGGTGGATGGGTAAATTTTATTTTGTGGGGGAGGGGGAAAATTTTAAAAGTGGGTGGAGGGGATTTTTGTATGTGGGTGGGGGGATAAATTTTTTTGTGGGTGGAGGGGATTTGTAGTGGGTGGAAGGGGGTATTGTATGTGGGGGGAGGGGATATTGTATGTGGGGAGGGGGATAATTTTATGTTGGGGGGAGGGGATATTGTATGTGGGTGGAGGGGGGTAGTGTATTTGGGTGGAGGGGATATTTTATGGGGGGGAGGTGGGTTTGTATGTTGGGGGGAGGGGGTATTGTAAAGTGGGGTGGAGGGGATATTGTATGTGGGGGGGAGGGGGTATTTTTAAAAGTGGGGGGGAGGGGGATATTGGGTGGAGCTACTTAGCCGGTGTCCCAAGAAATGTTAGACTGACAAACCTGTGACTCTCTTTCTATTGTCCTACACAAAACTGTTCTGTTTTTCACACTGTATTTTGTGGGGAAAAAAAGGGCCATTTATGTCCGAAGGGCCGGGAATATTTTCATGTACAGTAGGTTTGGGCCCCCCCAAGAACAACTCCCCGTGGGGCCCCAAAACCCCCCATCCCCACGATTTTTCCCCTTTTCTTGCATGCTAATGGTAGTTTTTCCCTTCCCCCCCCGCCCTAGTTTTAAAAAATTCCTCCCCAAATTCCTTCCATTTTTTCCCACAAAAAAAACTGCAACCCCCCCAAAAATTTTTGGTTTTCAGCCCTCCCCCAGCAAAGAACTTACCAAACAGAAGTCAGTCCCCGTTCTCCAAAAACCCCACCCCCTCTTTCCTACACCAAATTTTTTTAAAGGGATTATTTTTTTTACCCCTCTAATCTCCCCTGGCCCCTCTGGGGGTGGCCGTGGGAAAAGGTAATATTTCTGAAAATATTACCCTGGAGGGCCTTTCCTTGGGTTTTTTGCCTAAACCCTGAAATCATTTTTAAAGGGCAATCCACCCACCCCTAACTTTGGCATTGGGCCAATTTTGGACCATGGCAGCTGGATTCTCACCAGCCCCAAACCCCGCATTTTGTCCCAAACCCATCCGCGATATGCGAACCCGGGGGCCCCGGGAAACAACACACTTTTCACGATCCCGGGCCCCTTTTGGGAATTCCCCCGTCTGTGCCCCTAATAATTGATCCCCAACTACTACACCTGTCTACCTGACCCTGCACCCCCTATTCCCCATCTTATTTGGGGGCAACGGGGGGAAGGTTTTTGCTGCAGCAATCTATTTCTGAACCGCCCATCCCCCCAACCCCGGCCAATCTTGAAAATTTTTTTGGGGGTTACCATTTTTAGGACTAGCCTTCCTAAACACTTTTCCCCCTCTACCCTTCTTTCTTACTTTTTACCCACTAGCTGCCTTTTTGTTCCTGCACCTCCATGCACCACCCTCCCCAGATCAACCCCCTCGAGTGTTTTCTCAGGGGGGGCCACCGGCCTTTTTTCCCAAGTTGGAAAAGGGGGATCTCATTGCCCCGCCACTTGCTCATTTAGATCCAGGATCCGGGCTTCAAAAATGTGCAGTTTGCACAAAACCTTTGCACAGCAAACCCCCTCAACTTTTTGCTAAAGGGAAGGCATCCCATTGCACAGGTTTTTGCACGGGACAGAAATTGCCCAAACCCAGGGAAACCCTCATAGGATGTTACCAAAAAAAAAAATACAGTTTAAAAAAATTTTAAAAATCTGTATAATACGGCCCTTTCTAAAACCCCCCAAATTTTTATTATTTTTAAATTATTATTTTTTTAAGTTTTTTTAGAGCGCCATTGAACCCCGGGGCGTTTTAAAATTCGGGGTTTACATACTTTTCCCAAAAAACAAACGATAAAAATGAAAAGTAAATTTAATGACAATTGGCACACAGAGGGAGAGAGGACCCAACCCGGGCGAGGCTTACAATCTAAAAAAGGGGGGGGAAAAGAGCCCAGGAGGTAGGGGCAGACATTTTTTGGAGGAAGAAGGGGACAATTTTTATTTGAGGGTTTGGGCAACCTGAAAAAGGGTTTTTTTCAGGTTGTTTTTGAAGGGGGTGAAAGGGGAAAAAAGGAGAGTCGAGTGTTGGGGCTTTGGATTTCCCCGATTGGGGTGAAGCACGGGAAAGTCTTGGAGAGGGTTTGTTTTGAGGAGCGTCTAAATTTCCCCCAATATTAATTGCCAAAAACTTAACCCCAAAACGACACTTGAGACAAAAAAAGGACACACTCCACACTGGGAAAACCCTCAAAAGGCAACTTACTTTAAAACCCCTTTTAAACCAAAGAAGTTCACAGTGCAGTAGCA